>MU735497.1:0-10303 GCA_026770625.1 Nicotiana glauca
AAAATGGGTTGAGGCCATCACTCTCAAGTCGGTCACCAAGAAAGCTGTGGTAGACTTTGTGCACTCCAATCTTATCTGCCGCTTTGGCATTCCTGCAACTATCATTACCAACAATGCTGCAAACTTGAATAGTCGTCTGATGGGAGAAGTATGTGAACAATTCGAGATAACACATAGAAACTCTACTCCTTATCGGCCAAAAGCCAATGGTGCCGTTGAAGCAGCGTATAAGAACATCAAGAAGATTTTGAGAAAGATGATTCAAAGCTCCAGGCAATGGCATGAAAAGCTGCCTTTTGCATTACTCGGGTATCGCACTACAGTGCGTACATCAATCGGAGCGACTCCGTACTTGTTGGTTTACAGAACTGAAGCAGTCATACCGGCAGAAGTAGAAATCCTTCGCTTCGCATAATCGTTGAAGCAGAAATTGAGGACAGCGAGTGGGTCAAAACCCGGCTAGAGCAGCTGTCATTAATTGATGAAAAATGGATGACTGCAGTTTGCCACGGGCAGTTGTACCAACAAAGAATGGCCCGCGCCTATAACAAGAAAGTGCGTCCCAGGAATTTCAAAGTGGGACAGCTCGGCTCAGACGCATTCTCCCTCATCACCAGGAAGCAAAAGGAAAGTTTGCTCTTAATTGGAAAGGTCCATACATAATTCGAAAGATATTGCCAAAAGGAGCACTGTATCTGGGAGACATCGAAGGAAATGACCCTGAAACAGCAGTCAATGCGGATGCGGTCAAAAGGTACTATGTCTAGGCCTCTTGGTTGATAGCTTTTGTGTAATTGAGATGACGAAGGCTTTCCTTTCTCGCTACCCCAAACACTATCAACCCTTCGTAAACCCCTTTGAGCCGGTTACTCTTCTTCGATCACCCTTTTGGAACCCGGAAGTACTAACGAAAAAAAAGCGAGAAAAAGAAAAGAAAAAGAAAAAGAAAAAGAAAAAAAAGAGAAAAAAAAAGAAAAAAAAGAAAAAAAGGGAAAGAAAAGAAAAGAAAAGAAAAGAAAAGAAAAGAAAAACAAAACAAAAACAAAAACAAAAACAAAAATTATTTGCCTGAACTACGTTTGACTTGATTCCGAAAGGATATGTAGGCAGCCTCTCGCTGAGGTTCAGTCACACTAAAACAAAAATCCCAATTCCTCTAAAAATTGAAACTGGGGCAAATGATATAATGGTTCGGCCATGAGTCCGCCGAAATGGTTCCAAAGTTGTAGATCCGCCGAAAATCCTTTTTTACCCCAAAGACCTTGTCCAAGTCCTTCCGATCAATCAGCAAAGGCAGGGAAGTGGAAAACGCCATTGTTGGAATCCGATACAATTCAAATTGAGAGAAATAAAATGAGAGAGTCTTATCGGTGAAAACGCTCGGGCACCATTAGGCGATAGTGAGTAGAGAAACTGAAAATGAGAGAGTCCGCTTAGTGAAAACTCGCAAAGAGCACTATCGGGCGACAGTGAGAAGAGAAATGAGAGAGGTCGATTGGCGAAAACCCGCAAAGGACGCTGTCGGCCGAAAAGAAGACATCTCATCACTAAAAGAGTCCTGGCAAGGTTCCCTAGTTTTGAAATACGGATCAATGGGTTCACGAGAAGCTGGAAAGTTTGTGTGGGTCGGGCGTCCAGCCCAAGAAGCATGTCATGTTCATTTGAAGCCAGCATGTACCCCAGACAAGTCCTTCTTTCCCCCGAAAGGGGCGCTTCTCCTAAAACTCATATGCTTACCTTTTGCATACTTTTCTTTGAATCCCTTTCGGCTTAATTCTGATTCCGTAACTATTACAAAGAAAAGGTGGCAGGACCGGTTTCACGAGGCTCCGCCTGGCAAGAGTCAAAGGAAATGCCCAGCCTCAGCAAGTGTGTCAGGCCAATCCCGACTGACCATAGTGGCTGATGCTTTCGAAGCAAAGACATTGGGAAAGAAAGAAAATCAAAGGCAAGGGCAGAATAAAGTAAAAAGGTCAGAGCCCACACGGGCGAGCCATAATGAAGTCCTAAGAGTTGAACCCGGTCGGTTTGAAAAGAGATTCACCCTCAAGGCCAACAAGCAGCAAAGTTCTCAACAGAAAGGGGGCTGCGATCAAGCAATTGGGATGATCAAGGCCACAAAACCAACCACCGTTTCAAACTAATAAATTGTTCTTTGTTGAAAATAGGTTCCACTCAAAACAACCATACAAGAAGTAGGCGCAACCAAAAAAGAAATGAAATGCGCAAGCGCTGAAACAGCTTTGCAGCAGGAAAGCGACAAAAAAGGAAGTTTTCCCGAAATTCTTTCATGCGTTTTGCTAAATAAAAAGGAAAAATAAAAAAAAGAAGAAAACAAGGAGAAAAAGAAGAAGAAGAAAAGAAATAAAAATGAAAACCCCAAAAGAAAAATAAATCATAGTAGCATAAGAGCCTTTTCCTTCCAAATCCCGGTTAAAAAACCGAGGAGCCTTTTCTTTCCAAATCCCCGCCAAAAAAATCGAGGATCTCCCGGCCAAAAAATCGAGGAGCTTTTTCTTTCCAAATTCGGGCCAAAAAACCAAGGATCTCCCGGCCAAAACACCGAGGAGCTTTTTCTTTCCAAATCCCAGTCAAAAAACCGAGGATCTCCCGGCCAAAAAATCGAGGATCTCCCGGCCAAAAAACCGAGGAGCTTTTTCTTTCCAAATCCCGGCCAAAAAACCGAGGATCTCCCGGCCAAAAAATCGAGGATCTCCCGGCCAAAAAACCGAGGAGCTTTTTCTTTCCAAATCTCGGCCAAAAAACCGAGGATCTCCCGGCCAAAAAATCGAGGATCTCCCGGCCAAAAAACCGAGGAGCTTTTTCTTTCCAAATCTCGGCCAAAAAACCGAGGATCTCCCGGCCAAAAAATCGAGGATCTCCCGGCCAAAAAACCGAGGAGCTTTTTCTTTCCAAATCTCGGCCAAAAAACCGAGGATCTCCCGGCCAAAAAATCGAGGATCTCCCGGCCAAAAAACCGAGGAGCTTTTTCTTTCCAAATCTCGGCCAAAAAACCGAGGATCTCCCGGCCAAAAAATCGAGGATCTCCCGGCCAAAAAACCGAGGAGCTTTTTCTTTCCAAATCTCGGCCAAAAAACCGAGGATCTCCCGGCCAAAAAATCGAGGATCTCCCGGCCAAAAAACCGAGGAGCTTTTTCTTTCCAAATCTCGGCCAAAAAACCGAGGATCTCCCGGCCAAAAAATCGAGGATCTCCCGGCCAAAAAACCGAGGAGCTTTTTCTTTCCAAATCTCGGCCAAAAAACCGAGGATCTCCCGGCCAAAAAATCGAGGATCTCCCGGCCAAAAAACCGAGGAGCTTTTTCTTTCCAAATCTCGGCCAAAAAACCGAGGATCTCCCGGCCAAAAAATCGAGGATCTCCCGGCCAAAAAACCGAGGAGCTTTTTCTTTCCAAATCTCGGCCAAAAAACCGAGGATCTCCCGGCCAAAAAACCGAGGAGCTTTTTCTTTCCAAATCCCGGCGAAAAAACCAAAGATCTCCCGGCCAAAAATCGAGGAGCTTTTTCTTTCCAAATCCTGGCCAAAAAATTGAGGATCTCCCGGCCAAAAAACCGAGGAGCTTTTTCTTTCCAAATCCCGGCCAAAAATCGAGGATCTCCTGGCCAAAAAACCGTGGAGCTTTTTTTTCAAATCCCGGCCAAAAAACCGAGGATCTCCCGGCCAAAAAATAAAAAATCGTGGAGCTTTTTCTTTTAAATTCCCGGCCAAAAAACCGAGGATCTCCCGGCCAAAAAACCGTGGAGCTTTTTCTTTCCAAATCCCGGCCAAAAAACCGAGGATCTCCCGGCCAAAAAACCGTGGAGCTTTTTCTTTCCAAATCCCGGCCAAAAAACCGAGGATCTCCCGACCAAAAAACCAAGGAGCTTTTTCTTTCCAAATCCCGGCTAAAAATTGAGGATCTCCCGGCCAAAAAACCGAGGAGCCTTTTCTTCCCAAAATCCCGGCCACAAAACCGAGTATCTCCCTATACAATCCTGATTTGATCGCTTGGATATGTGTCACAACTAACTCACGAAATTTTCCTAGTGAAAATTGGGGCAGAAAATTTCGTTCGTTTGTTTGTTTTGGTATCTTAATCAGGTCAACCTCAAGACACAAGGTATGAGATTATCAATGGAATAAATCTCAATCTAGAATCAAGAAAAAAAGAAAAAGAAATGAACTCAAGTATGAAGCAAGCATAGGCTTGGATGGCTCAAAATCGGATTGAAGTCACAAGCTCCGCTGATCCTGTTTTGACCAAATGCTGCATGAAGAAGTAAACACGTAACTTGAGCATCAAGATTCAGATCGAAGTCCATGGCAAAATCAGCTAAGACTCAAGATCAAGTTTCAAGAGAATTATAGATAGGAATCTTGTAACTCATAGTTGATAGGNCGAAGCAGGGTTCGATCAGGCGGTTTTCAAAATGCTTCTCATGGAGTACTAAGCGGGCAAAAATACTTCATGGTGCTCATTTATCTTTGCTCGAAAACCCTTCGTGTCTTCAAGCAAAGAGGGGCAGCTGTGAGCACGTGATTTTTTGCCACGCTTAATTTACTCCTATAAATTCTTTAGAATTAGAATTTTTCTTTTATTATTTGAATTTTAGGAATTAACTGCATAATTTTGTGTTTTGTTCGCATTTTTGTTTGTGCATTTTTATTAATAAAATTCAAAAATACAAAATAGCGTTTAGGTTCAAATTTTAACATTTTATTAGTGAGTCAATATTACAAAATATAAGAGAAAAATAACCAAAAATAGTCCTTTTACAATTTTAAATTCTACATTTTGGTTTAGTTTTATTTTAAATTAGGAATTAGTTAATTTTGAAAATTAATTAGTATAATTTTAGATTTTGATTTGGGTCTTACATAATAAAACCAGAAAATACAAAAAAATATAATAATAATAAGTAAAATATAAAATAAATGCAAAAAGGAATAAAAAAAAGAGAGAATTAAAAGGGCATGGTCTTGATAAAAGACCAATTTTTTTGGGCCAAATCCAGTCTTAGCCCAACAACCCTCCAAAATTCGGACTAAGCCCAAGCCCAAGTACCTAAAACCCTACTCCAATCCACTCCAGCCCAACCCAGTCCCTGATCCGGTCCAGAGATGCCCAAAACGACGTCGTTTTGGCGCAATGTATCACAACCGTTCATACCCTCAAATCCAACGGCTTGGATTCAATCGTGCATTTTAAATAAAAGTGTCAAAACACTTCACAAACCCTAGAGACAACTATACATTCCTCGTACCCCTGCCCTATCTCCAGCCGCCGGTGTAACACCACCGTTACCCCGCCGTGCTTCCACCTTCCTCCGCCGTCCGCCGGCGGCCAGAAATCGTCGTCCGCCGGCGGCCGGAAATCGCCTCCCCGGCGGCGATGCTCCAAATAACCCCAAAATTACACCCCTTACTCCCCTCTTCCTCCTCTTTCCAATCCTCAAATCCATTTCCCTCAAATCCTTACCGATTTTCTCGAATTTCAGATCGAAAATCCGGCCAAAATGCAAACTCATCCAAATAACCCCAGCTTCACACCCTACACTCCCTTGACCTTCCTCATCTCTAATCCCAAGCCAAAACCTTTCAACTCCCAACGAAGCCTCTCCAATTTTAGATCTAGGGTTTTCCGATTTCACCCATTTTGGAGTTTGAAGCACTCTGTTGGTTTTTTGATTCATGTTATATGTTTATTTTGGATAAAATAAACATATAAAATTAATCGAAAATCAAATTCGGAGTCAATCCCAATCGAAGTCTAAAAGAAGTAAGTTTCTTTTTCAAAATTAATTCTATTTCTTTTAGTTTTAATTTGTCCTTACTGTCTTAGTTTAATTCTCATTTTTTTGGAATTAGTTGTGATTTAGTTCATAATTCTGTTCTATTTTCATGTTTCAATCTTTCGTTTAATTCGTGTTTACTAGTTCATGATTTTAGTTTATAATTTCAGTGTTTGTTTATTAGTTATTAGTTCATTTTTTTTAATTGTTGGTTACTTTAGTCTAATGTTAGTATTAACTAAAGCATTTAGGTTATTTAGTATTAATTAGAATTAAGTTTTAGTTTTGTTGATTGGTTATAGCTGATTTAGATTCACTAGGATTAACTATAGTTAATTTTTAACTCAAGTAAAGGGTCTGTTTGGTTTATAATTTCAGGGGGGAAGTAAGTGTATTTTGGGCATTGAAAATGGCCCAGTTTGTTAAGGATAGTAATTTCAAGACCCAAACAAGGGTAGTATAGGAATTTCATAGGTAGAAGAACACCCTAGGGCCTTCTAGAAGGGGGCCTTAGTGTAAGTTTTCTGCATTTTAATGCATTAACTTAGGTAACAAGTCATAAGATTAGGGTCTAATAGCCAATTTCTGAAATAAAAAGGGGGAAAATGAGTAAAACCCTTCTAGAACATTCTGTTATTTCTTGCCTATAAAAGGCAGCCCCAATGCCTTCTTTTACAAGTTTTTACACACCTGAAAATTCCCTGAAGAGTGTTCAATAAGTTTCCAATCTGAAATTCAAATTTTAAAACTCCAAATCTTCAAAAACCAAAAAGAGAAGTAAAACATCACAGAAAAGTTCAAAAAAAAAACTGTTACCTTGAAATTTTGAGTTTGATTGCAAGTTATTGTTCATTTTAGATTTTCTAGTGTTCTGAGATTAATTTAGAGATATTTCTGGTGGTTAGTCAAGCTGTTCCTGGGTAATCTATTGGTAGAAATAATTTTGGATGTGATTTCGAATTTGTTGGGTTTTATTTAGGCTATTTTGATCATTTTGCTGGCGTTGCTCCTTCTTCTTTCAATTCTGGAATTCTGAGGCTGTGTTGGATCCGAATTTTTGTTGTTGTCTGCTATCTACTGCTGCTGATTATCTTCCTCTTTTCTATTTCCTTATATTCCAGGTACACACTCGTATTAGCTTTGATGTAGCTTTGACTTGAAAGATGAAATGAAAAGTGTTCATACCTTGGCTTCCATCTCAGTGTTCATTTAGCTTTCCCCTTGTATTTGTAGTTAAAATAGGTACTAGTTGATGTGAATTTGATTCATATAGCTTAGCTCCGATTTATACTAGTTTAGACAGTGGATTGTATGGTTCAGACTATTTTGGACTCATAATGGACTGTTATGTGATGACTGTTCAATTATTGGCTTTAGTTAATTTCAGTTAGTACTCAAACGTATACATTAATACTATAATTCCTAGTTTGATTGCTATTAGCTTTTAATTTCGTAAGACTTTCTGATTTTAGATATGCTGATACTATAAATGTTAGGTGTTGAATGATTAAATGATAGTAGGAGTGGTATTATAATCGAGGCAGATAATTATAGTCAATTTTGAGGTCTACGTTCAGACATATCAAATAAATTCTAAAGTGTAAATTATATTAGTCAGTCATTAAAGCCTTCAAATGCTTATATCATGTTTAGAACTAATCAATAAAAATCAGAATTCATTTCTACCTGTTAGTCTGATTCATGCACTAATGGCTGGGGACTGTTTGAAATTCTTTGGGCCCGTTGACAGGCCCAATGTTTGGCCAATTAACAATCCTGAAGTTTGCTGACCTACAGACCAACACTTAGTGAATAGGCCAGTATTGTGGTTCAATTCAAAACCAAATATCTTTCCCTCTCAGAATGCTCACCGGATTGCCTTGCTTCATTTTGGAATTGGGCTTAGTTTGAGCCCAAAACTTGTTATAGATTACCCAGCTCATGTGACCGAACTACTCTCATGTTTGGGCCAATTTGTAGGCCCAAAAAGTGTGTTATAAGTCAAAACCTTTTAAAGATTATATAGGAATATGGGGATTAATTCGCGAATATAAATTTGGATCTCGAATTAGGTGGCGGGTTCAAATTAAGAGGGTCACCCCTTTTGTTTGAATTCGGACTTGAATTCGAGGCTCGAATTTATAAATGTAGGTTAATTAGCCCTTTTAAAGACAAATAATAAATAGAAAAATCATAGTTGCTTTAAGTTGGCCTTTAATAAAAAAAAAGGAGGTGAGCCTCGCCAAATAAAATCCATAAGTCGCGGGGCCCTCATTATTTATTTAATTAAAAATACTTAGCATTCGGAGCGTGCCGTTTAGCGAATTTCAAGGCCCTTCGCAAAGTTAAAAAGACGTTAGTCACTTTAGGCGTGTCTTTAATAATTTTACCTTCCTAAATACGGGTGTGCATTTCATGCGACCCAAATCCAAATCCAAAAATATTGAATAATAATGTGTCGAGGATCCGAGTGCATTTCATGTGACGTGATCCGAAAATACATTTTTTAAACGACGTTCACTTTCGTAAAAAAATAGTTAAAAAGCGGTAAATAATTATAAAATTGCACTACAGATTGGACCATGTATAAACATCAGATAATGGGCCAATTATAATAATTTAAGTGATCGTGCTTCTAAAAATATAAATTTTATCCGATTCCGAGACGTGGGCCCGAGAGGCGTTTTGGTTATTTTACATAATTCCGTGTATTAGCTTAGAATTTAATTGTAGAATCAGTTAATTGAAGTGTTATTTACATTATGAAATTGAGTTAAATAGATTTGGGCCATTTGGCGTTGAGTACTCGTGGCAAGAACATGGGTTCTAGTTGATTTTGAGCCGGTTCGAGGTAAGTATCTTGCCTAACCTTGTGTGGGGGACTTCCCCTTAGGATTTGAGTCTTTTCTGTTGATTGTAATCCGAGCACGTGAGGTGATGAGTGCGTGCTCGGACTTATTTGTGGAAACTTGGACTTTTAGGATTCTTAGGTCCTTATATGCACTGAGTATGAAGTTGTTCTTGATATGATTGAATTCGCTATTACTAGTTTCACCTCTACTTGTTTTACTTGGAATTAATTGGTTTATGGTTCGTTCTTATTGCCTAATTGACTCTTACTTTTCTTAACTGAAGATCTTTCCTCTATTGTCACGTTAACTTTCATAACTAATTGTTTTATTGGAAATCATTATTATCTCCCATGTAATTATTTAGTCTTAATTGAAATTGTTGTATAACCTTCGTAACCTGCCTAACCTTTAAAACAAGAGTAGATATTCTCTGTTTAGTTGATATTTCCTTATTTGAAATTTACTTGACTCTTGTTAACTCCCTTGTTGTTGAACTACATGCTATGGGGTCGTTGCTTCATATTATTTTCTCCCTTGTTGAGTTGTTCTTATTATGCTTAGTATTCTTTATTGTGGTTATTCCCTGTGAGCTAGTTTAACCGTCCCCTGGTGAACGAAAGTTCTTGAATTGATTCACTTGTCGTGCTCTTGTATAGATTGTCATTGTTGCTATTGTACTTGGGGTGTTGATGCACGAGGTTTCTGCCGTGCAGTTGTTGATATTGTGATGCATGAGGTTTCTGCCGTGCGATTGTTGATATGGTGATGCACGAGGTTTCTGCCGTGCAGTTGTTGTTGCGGGGTCATACGAGGTTTCTGCCGTGCTATTGCTTCTATTGATATATTGCACATTCGGCGTAACAAGGCGGGATATGTATATATACTTATAAGTATCATATATGTATATACTTATATGATGCACGTGTGGCGAAACAAGGCGGGGCACTTATTATGTTATTATTTGCACACTTGGCAGAATAAGGTGGGCTATGTCAGGGGTTGATTGTGAATATTTGTGATGGCCTGAGGGCATTTCTGTTTGTTTAAATGTTCTGATTATGGTACGCGTAACTGTATGAACTTTATCTCATGGGAGTTGTGATGAAATACTGTACGTGATGTCCATTCTTCTTCTTACGCTTATTAGCCGGTAGAAATTATGTTAAAGCACTTGTAGAAGCATACATATATTTGAACACTCCTATTGAATGTGAAGTCCTCCTGATTTTGTTAAGTATAGATGTACGCCCTCGTTATTCGTTATATATGTGAGAGTGGCCCTAGTTAGCAAGTGAGTTGTCAGTATGACCGAGAGAGATCGTGTGACGACCCAAACGGTCATCACCGTATTTCTCCCTTTTTCTGTGCTTCCGAGGCCTTAAAAACCTCATTTTTGGTTGCCTCGATTTGCGTGCATAATCCGGGTGCGAAGCCGAAAAGTTTTTATGTTAAAATATGTGAATTCTGTGAAAAAATTTGAAGAATTATGATATTAATATTGATATAGTTGACTTTGGTCAACATTTTGGGTAAACAGACCATGACCCGTGATGTGATGGTCCCGGGAGGTCCGTAGAAAAATATGGGACTCGGGCATGTGCCCGGAGTCGAAATCCGAGGTCCAGAACCCCGGTAAAAGAATTTTTCTGTTAAATTGTTT
>MU735497.1:15789-66736 GCA_026770625.1 Nicotiana glauca
GCTCCTTATGAGGTGTTGTATGGTAGGTGATGTCGGTCTCCAGTTGGATGGTTTGAGCTGAGAGAGGCTCGGTTGTTGGGTACAGATTTAGTCCAGGAGGCCTTGGACAAGGTCAAGATCATTCAGGACAGGCTTCGTTCGGCTCAGTCGCGGCAAAAGAGTTATGCGGATCGCAAGGTTCGAGATGTAGCTTTCATGGTTGGTGAGCGAGTATTGCTCCGTGTATCGCCTATGAAGGGCGTGATGAGATTTGGGAAGAAGGGCAAGCTTAGCCCTAGGTTCATTGGCCCATTTGAGATTCTTGATCGCGTGGGAGAGGTGGCTTATAGGCTTGCCTTGCCACCTAGCTTGTCAGCCGTGCATCCAGTGTTTCATGTGTCTATGCTCCGGAGGTATCACGGAGATCCTACCCACGTGTTAGATTTCAGCACTGTCCAGTTGGACAAGGATCTGCCGTGCTATTGCTTCTATTGATATATTGCACATGCGGCGTAACAAGGCGGGATATGTATATATACTTATAAGTATCATATATGTATATACTTATATGAGGCACGTGTGGCGAAACAAGGCGGGGCACTTATTATGTTATTATTTGCACACGTGGCGGAATAAGGTGGGCTATGTCAGAGGTTGATTGTGAGTATTTGTGATGGTCTGAGGGCATTTCTGTTTGTTTAAATGTTGTGATTATGGTACGCTTACCTGTATGAGCTTTATCTCGTGGGAGTTGTGAGGAAACATCGTACGTGATGTCCGTTCTTCTTACGCTTATTAGCTGGTAGAAATTATGTTAAAGCACTTGCACAAGCATACATGTAGTTGAACACTCCTATTGAATGTGAAGTCCTCCTGATTTTGTTATGTATAGATGTACGCCCTTGTTATTCGTTATATATGTGAGAGTAGCCTAAGTTAGCAAGTGAGTTGTCAGTATGACCGAGAGGCCGATGGGGCACAGGATGTCAAGTGTTAGATTTCAGGTACTAGGACTCGTGGGCTGTAATTTGTCCGTGATTTGGTAACTCGTGGAAATTGTTGGATAAGACCTGATGTGAACACTGTTGTAGAATTTGAGTTTTTGTTTCGTTTTCCCTTTACTGTATTGTGACTTTAGGATTTGGGATGAGTTTTGCCCGTTCTTATGTGTTATCACTCTTAATATTTTCGTTGTTACTTGCTGCTCTCTTCCCTAGCACATCCGACATGTGTATACCAAAATAGATATTGTAAGTTTATTTTTCTTCTTTGTGTATATCAAAAAAATAATTTTCTTTGGTATACCAAAATATTATTTAATCCCCAATTATATTTATTATTTTTATATTTTAGAACTTGCTTAACACATGCTATATCAAAAATTTATTTTCCATTTTTTGATCAATAATTAATAATTATATTATTTTTATATCATAGTGTATAACATAAAAGGTACGGTATATAGTTGGATTTTGTCACGACCCCGGTTCGCCCTCCGTGAACTGTCGTGACGGCACCTAGTCCCTACGACTAGGTAAGCCTAACAAGTGCGGAAGATGAATCAAAACTTGCGGAAATGTAAATCAAAAACCGAGAATAACTAAAAAGGTACGGTATATAAAATGCCGCTCAGCATATACAACACAATATCTCAAAACTTCTACATCACCATTCCAAAACCCGAAAACTCATGGGAACACAAGCTTTAAGAAATATAGTAAAATACTTTTACTCCGGAATGTCTTCATCAACAGTCTGATAGAAGGGCTAACACTACAAGATAGAATAAAGAGCTCTTCGGTCTGCGGATGCGGCAGATGTTCCTCGAAGTCTCCAAAAGCTCTCCTTGCCTCAAGGATGGTAAGCCTGTGCAGAGGTAACTGGATCTGCACATGAAAAACATGCGCAGAAAGGGCATGAGTATACCACAAGCGGTACTCAGTAAGTGCCAAGTCTAACCTCGGTCGGGTAGTGATGAGGAAGGTCAAGACTCTACTAAGATAAGTATATATATATAATGAAATGACAGGGTAAATAAACAGTAAAACTGAGAGTCTATAATAAGGATCTACACAGTATAATAAGAGTGCAACAGCGGAAATAGAGATAAAGGCAAACTACAAGGAAATACCCCTCACAGCGAGATAAATAGTCGGGATCTCTTGGTATCCTCAATATACACTAGGGATCTCTTGTTATCCTCAATACATATGCCAGGGATCTCTTGGTATCCCGAGGATCTCTTGGTATCCTCAGTACACGTGCCAGGGATCTCTTGGTATCCTGCACCTCAATCCGGATCATAAATACGCATAGGGGATCTCTCGGGATGCTGTCCCGTAGTCCCAATTTAAAAACACACAGCAGCAACTCAAGAATATCGAAATAAATACTAAGTCCGTAACAAGTAGACAATTAATTCTAGCATAACATGCTTCACGTAATGCAATTAAGGCAGTTTAAGCAAATAGGCAATTAAGTCAACTAAGCATGCTTTTCTAAACTAACACATGCTATGTTTGCAAGTAGAATAAAACAAGTGAGAGAAGAACTCAATTAAAATACTTAAAGTAAAGCCGGATTTTTCAACAATTTGCTCAAGTACGCGCTCGTCACCTCACGTACAAGCCATTCAATTACCAAATATCATATCCTAAGGGGAAAGGTCCCCCACACAAGGTTAGACAAGCCACTTACCTCGAACAAGTGCAAGTCAACCCGAAACCACATCTTTGCCACGAGTATCCGACTCCAAATGCCCGAATCTATTCAATTCAGTTGCATTTTGTAAATAACACTTCAAATAACTGATTCTATAATTAAATTCTAAGCTAATACGCGAAATCATGTAAAATAACCAAAATGCCCCTCAAGCCAACGTCTCGGAATCGAGTAAAATTTATATTTTCAGAAACCTCGTACTCCCACGAGTCTATTCATAACAAGAACACTGAAATCGAGGTCCAAATGTCCCCTCAAATCCTCAATTAAAGGTCTCTTAAACTCAAGCCCTAGTTACCCCTTTTTCCCAAATTTCTCACCATTAATTAGGTCTTTAATCACATAAAAACGAGTTATGAAGTCAAGGACATTATCTCCAACTGATTTCCCTTTGTTTTCCTCAAAAACCCCTCTCAAAAGCTTCAAACCCGGATGAAAATGGTGGAAGAATAGCCAATTTTCGCAAAGGCAACTATTTATATGTTCTGCCCAGCTACTTCCGCATTTGCGGCCCTGGGACCGCGTCTGCGGTCCCGCTTATGCGGAACAAGTGTTGCATCTGTGACTTTCCCTTAAGTGACCAGCTTCCGCATCTGCGGACATTTAACCGCTCATGTGGTTCCGCTTCTACGAGCCTCACACCGCATCTACGATTTTCTGAAGGAATGACCTGAAGCCGCTTCTGCGGCACCGCATCTGCGGCACCGCATCTGCGGTTCCCAAGCCGCAGATGCGAAAGTACCAGAAGCAGCAATACTACAGCTGCTGCAACACTTCTTCAACATTCTCGTCAACCATCCAAAATCATCCCGAAGCCCCGAGGACCTCAACCAAAAGCACCAATAACACCTAATACTTCAGTCAAACTTGTACGAATCATGAAACCACCTAAAACAACATCGGAAACTCGAATTAATCAAGGATTTAAGCCTAAGAAATCTAAATTTCCTCAAAATACGCTTTCGATAAAAAACCTAACCAAACCACGCCCGAATAACCTGAAATTTTATGCACACATCCCAAATGACATGACAGAACTACTGCAACTTTCGGAATTCCATTTCGACCATCGGATCAAAATCTCACTATCGGACCGGAAACTTTAAAAATTCAACTTTCGGCATTTCAAGCCTAAATTAGCTACGGACCTCCAAAACACAATCCGACCATGCCTCTAAACCTGAAATCACCTAACGGAGCTAACGAAACCATCGGATTTCCATTCCGAGGCCGTCCTCATACTGTTCTAACTACGATCAATTTTTCCAACACTTAAGCTCTCATTTAGGGACTAAGTATCCCAAAACTTTCCGAAACTCAAAACCGAACATCCCGGAAAATTAAAAAAACAAAAATAAACTTGGGGAAAATAGTTAATGGAAAAAGGAAAACGAAAAAGTGAGACGGTTTCTTGCCGTGAGTATTATTGTTACAAATTCCAAATAAGAGAGGATGAAAAAAATGAAGTCTTACACCGTGGAAGATTATTTCAACAATTCATAGTAGATGTGTTCATAAAGCTAGAAACACAAAGATTAAATTTTTATTTTTTTAATCAAGATTTATTTCGAATAGATGTGCTACATGGACTTATTGATTTTTAAGACTTGGTGAAACAGAAGCTTCCAAGATTGGCAAGAAAACATTCCTCCTTGTTACTTTTATAGGAAGGCCAAGAGATATGCGTCGACGATAAATGGATGCTATTGCATTAGTGCAACGTTTTTGGAAAATCTTATATTTTTTTAACTATGACATGCAATCCATCTTGGCCAGAAATAAAACAGCACTTGTTATCAACCGATGAAACTCAAAATAGACCTGATTTAGTATCACGAGTATCATGAGTATTCAGAGAAAAAGTAGAAAAATTAAAAGTAGATATCTTGAAAAGAAAAATCTTTGGAAAAGTTGTTGCTTTTATGTATACTATAGAATTTTAAAAACGTGGTCTTCCGCATGCTCATTTTCTTATCATACTTAGTGATGAATACAAATTATTAACACCTAAATCTTATGATAAGTTTGTTTGCGCTGAGTTGCCTGATCGTAATACCAATGAGCACCATTATTCAACGCGTGCTTCAGCATATGATGCACGAACCGTGTGGTGATTTAAATCCTACAAATTCATGTATGGGGAAAAGGGGGTTTTGTAAATTTGATTATCCAAAAGATTTTGCTGAGAAAACATCAAAAGGAAAGAATTCGTATCCAATTTATAGAAGACAAAACACACGCGAACTTGTACATATAAGGGAATAATATTTGAACAATTCATGGGTTGTCCTATACAACCCTTACTTCGTAAGTTTTATTGTCATATGAATATTGAAGTTTGTTCTGGTATTAAAGTTGTAAAATATATTTACAAATACATTTGCAAAGGACATGATAAAATTATTTTTTCTATGCATAACAATGAAGAAATAGATGAAATAAAAGAATATCGATCTGCTAGATGGGTAACACCCCCTGAAGCGGCATGGCGGTTATTTGGTTTTCCTATTAGTGAAATGACGCCGAGTGTTTATCATCTTCAATTACATTTAGAAGGGAAACAATTTGTTTCTTTTAAAAGTAGTGAAACTGTTAACATAATTCTAAATAATCTGATGATTAGATTTAAACAATGTTGACTGAATTCTTTGCTATGAATGCAACTGATGAACATGCTATAGCTATGCAATTATTGTATAAGGAATTTTCAGAACATTTTGTATGGTCTCTAGGATATTGAACGTGGACACGTCGGCAAAAACGTAACGTAATTGGATGTGTTGAAACATGTCACCCAACAGAAGGAGAGAGGTATTATCTCAGGTCATTATTGATGAATGTGAGAGGACCTAAATCATATGAAGATCTTCGCACCGTTAACGAGGTATCCTGTAGTACATTTAGAGAATCAACAGAAAAAAGAGAATTATTATACTGTAACAATAGTCTAATTGAATGGCTGTTGGAGGCTGTAAGTTATCAAATGCCATATAGCTTGAGACGTTTATTTGCCACACTGTTAGTATATTTTAATCTTGCTAATCCAAAAATATTTTAATCTGATTTTGAAGAAAAAGCTATTCGGCACAAGGTTTTAAGCCATATCAATGATATCTTACACTCTATGGGACACGACATAAATGAGTATAAGCTTATTCTAGAGAAGATTAGAGCTTCTGAAACTGCAAAGGGTGCAAAGGATGTTCATTTTGAAAGAAATATAATTGCTAGTGAACAAGACTTGCTCTTACCGAAGAGATTGAATGTTCAACAATTACGCGCATATAATATAATAATTGATAGAGTATTTTCTGGAAAACAAGGAGCTTTCTTCATCGATGGTCCTGGAGAAACAGGTAAAACTTTTTTATATCGTGCATTATTGGCAACTATCCGGTCTCAACGATTTTTAGCTTTAGCAACAACAACTTCTGGTGTGGCAGCTTCTATCCTTCCAGGAGGACGGACTGCTCATTCACGGTTCAAAATGCCTATTGATATAGATGATAATTTTCATTACAACATTAGTAAACAAAGTTCACTCGCATATCTAATTAGGGATGCAACATTAATTGTATGGGATGAGGCATCAATGGCAAAAAAGAATATGATTGAAGCTCTTGATGCACTTCAGAGAGATATTATGGACGTCGATACAATGTTTGGTGGTAAAGTTGTTGTATTGGAGGTGACTTTAGACAAACTCTACCAGTTGTTCAAAATGGAAAAAAAGAAGATTTTATTCATGAAAGCTTATTGTATTCTGAAATGTGAAATAAACTTGAGAAATTATACCTATCTGAAAATATGCGCGCAAGAACAAATCCTTCTTTTTATGAATACTTACTTCGATTTGGAAATGGAACAGAAAGAACTAACTGTGAAGACAAAATACAGATTCCTGATTCTTTTGTTATTCCTTTTACGACTGAAGCGGAATCCTTAGATGCACTGTTTAGTGTAACGTATCCTGATTTGCATGCATTTTCTCCTGATTCATCTATGATAACCTCTCGTATTATTTTAACAACGAAGAATAACTTTGTAAACGAAATAAATAATATGTTAATCACTAAATTCCCGGAAAGGTCTAAAATATTTGTTGCAATAGATGAAACTATTGAACCGAATGATCAAAGCCAGTTTGAAGATTTTCTACATAGTTTAGATCCTTCTGGTTTACCACCTTATAAGTTAACTTTAAAGGAGAATTGTCCAGTTATATTGTTACGAAATCTGAACCTTTGCGAAGGTTTATGCAACGACACACGGTTAACATGCTGTGACTTTAGAACACATGTCATAAGTGCTAAATTGAACGTGGTGATTTCAAAAATCTGAGAATAGCATTGTTAACATCACAAGATGAAAAAATACCTGTTCAATTTAAGAGAACACAATTTTCCCTATGCTTGTGCTTTGCTATGACCATAAACAAAGCTCAAGGTCAAACATCAGATTTTGTTGGAATTTACTTACATGAACCTGTTTTTTCTCATGGTCAACTTTATATTGCTTTATCAAGAGCAAAACGTTCAAACTGTGTTAATACTGATTCGCCCATCTACAACAGACAGTAATGATCATTCAACAGATAATGTGGTTTATGATGAAATTATTCAGAAAGCTTTCTCGTAAGAAACCTAATGATATTTAGCTCAACAATGTAAAAGCAAGTTTTAAACTCCGCCTATGTTTCAGTTATACTACTGCACCACAACCGGTCCCAAGTCCGGAAAAAGAAGGAGGGTTCACTGTCTATCTATACATTGCAATTTTAAAATGCAAGATGATTCTGCCTGTGTTTCAGTTATACTACTGCACCATAGCCGGACAATCCCGGAAAAAGGAGGAGGGTTCACTGTCTATCTATACTTTGCAATTTTAAAATACAGGATGATTAGTGAAGCAACATATATTGGATCTTCCAAAATCAATAAGGTATATCTGCTTTAAGTTTCTTGCGAGCTACTTTATTACAAAAAATTTTCCCATTGTATGCGCCTTTAGTTGAAGTTATTTCTTTTATGAATCTTTATTTACACAACAAAAATTTTGAGGTGGACCATATAGTTCGCACGTGAGGCATTGTCTCATAAGAAAATTATTTATTTGGATATGACACATACATAACAACCACCAAACATGTTACAGTGTCCTTAGGTTTAATTACGACATGACTTTTCAATTACTACAAATGATTCTCTTTAATTCCTTTATTTTTGATTTCTTGCTCACCATCCGAGTAAGAAAAGTGTTAAATTGGGAGTAAACTCTATTTTTACTGATCGGTCTAGCTCCAATACTCCCTCCTAGGGGACTCGCAAATGTTTGTCTCCATTTTTCTTACAAAAATATTAAAATTTTATCTCTTTTCAGTTATGTAAAATCTGGAGTTATCTTGGATGTACCTTTTCTTTAAAATTTCTCATCATGTAAATTTGTGTCTGCAGAACTCTAGAGTTAGGATGCTACTATACACCATGCATTTCTTCTTTTACTTCTTCCTGCTTTTATCAAAACCAAATAAGTAGTAGCAACAAACCTTCATGTCAATCGCTCGAAATCTCTATGAAGCAAATCATGATTGACATGACTTCGTATGCAGTGGTGATATTTGACTTCTTATCTAAAAGTTTATATTATATAAATCTCAATCTTTAATATTGAAGCAAGGACATGACTATTAAACCAAATTAAAATTAGAATGGGGCATTATTTGATAGCTACTGCCTCTTTTTCTCTCGAACATGCTGCCATTATGGGGCATTATTTGACAGCTACTGTCTGGCTTTCTCTATAAGCTTGCTGTCATTCTAGGTACACAGTTTTCCTTACTTTAATTTTGGTTCTCACACATGAATTTACGTCCTTATTGTACTTTTTATTTATTAATTTTTTAAATAATTGTAGTATCTTAAGTTTCTTTTCAGTGTCTCATCTAGGAGGTTTCTTTGTGAATTACTTGATGGAGAAATTTATCAACTGGAGCCACCTAGGAAAAACATTATGTTTGTTTTGCTATTTTTTAGACAGTTTCTCTACACTTAGTTTGACGTGGGTTTTTTATAGTCTTGTGAACACTTTTCCAGTATCATAGCTTTCCCGTTTGTAAGGACTGAATGTATTCTCACTTTCTTCATGATGCAGGAAGCCCCTTCGAAAAGCTTATGACGTAACCTTCAAGGACAGTATGACGCTAGATATACTTTAAAGGTAATGCAGTCTTTGACTCGTCTAGCTTGTAACCATAGATTGGACGAAGACCCCATCTTCTACGCACAAAATTGATGAACACCACAAAGTCTTATAATAGATTGAGGTGACAAACATCACATAATTTTGAATGTGTCTATATATATCATTTTCTGAGACATCTTTGTGACTGTAACTTCAAAAAGGGAAAATTGTCGGTGCTTAAATTTCCGATGCTGAAATTTCTTATTTCAGTTCTTTATTTTGTTAAGTTGTAGAAATTATATCGAATAACTTGAGATCCCAAATAACTTATGTTGTATAAGGGTTTGAATGTGTTTGCAGTGTAGAGAATCATAACTCGAATTTTTGGTACAATATGATTTTCTGTGAAAAAAATGATTTATGTAATCTTTCATGTCTAGATATGTTAGTTGGTGTCATGAACCTAACCCCGATCGTGATGGCGCCCAACACAATGCTAGGCAAGCCCGACCAATTAACAACCTTAACCCAATTCCTTATACAGTTCATTATTAATTAACATATATAAATTACCAAGTCATAATACTAGAAGTCTGAAATGAGAGTTTAACATGCGGAATATCAAATAAAAACCTACTACATAGCCCATAAGGATCCGGCGTCACAAGTCTGAGCCTCTAATACAGGTTTATCAACATAATGCATAGTAGTCTAGGGAATAAGAAATAAAATAAAAGATAGAAGGGAGAGATCAGGGCTGCGGACGCCATTGCAGCTATCTCGATGCTCCCGGATATGTGCTGCTCAGCAGAAAAATCCTCACTCAGCCTCAGATACACCTGGATCTGCACGCAAGGTGCAGGGAGTAATGTGAGTATTCCGACCCAGTGAGTAATAAATATAAATGATGGCTGAGAATAAGAAATCATAGAAAAGTACAGAGTAATCTATAATTCGGCAGTTTAAAACAAATGGAATAAAATCAGTAAAACAATAAAGTCGAAATGTAGAAATGCTACAGCAAAGGAGCAATTAAGTGACAGATATAGAAATAAAATCAAAACATAATATGGTACCCTCTAGTACCCGCTGCGGCGTGCAACCCGATCCATTTATTTATCGTCGACGGCGCTCACTTGGGTGTGCAGACTCCGGAAGGGGCCCCTTACGGCCCAAGCGCAATATCAAGCCATCTCATGGCATCAACTAGGCCCTCGGCCTAATATCAATATAAATATAATACTGCTGCGGCGTGCAACCCGATCCCATACTCAGTCCAGAATTCACATAAGCCCCTCGGGCAATAATAAAATAGTAGTTTTCAGCCCAAAACATCGTTAGAAATATCATTTAAGTTTCAAATATGAGTAAAAGGGGTTGAGTTTGTAAAACAGTGTTAAACAATAGGACTGAGTTCAAGCAATATGTTAAAATAGTGAGAAAACACTGATAGCAATACCCGAAGGGTTCAAATAGTTGGCTCAGGAGCTGAACCGAGCCAAAACTCACACTTGGAGAACTTTGCATAAAGCCTCTCCTCCCCCAATCTCTGCAATATCACTCGCAAATACTCCGCGTGATCCTCCTGACCACGCGAGTATACCAGAATATCATCAATGAACACGATAACAAACGAATACAGATAAGGCCAAAATACACTGTTCATCAGATGCATGAACGCTGCTGGGGCATTGGTCATCCCGAAAGACATGACAAGAAAATCATAGTGACCATATCTACTCCTGAAAGCAGTCTTAGGAATATTTGAATCCCTGATCTTCAACTCGTAATAGCCCAAACGGAGATCAATCTTAGAGAACACCCTCGCTCCCTAAAGCTGGTCGAATAAATCATCAATACGAGGCAGAGGATGCTTGTTCTTCACTGTTACTTTGTTCAATTGCCTATAATCAATGCACATCCTCATTTTGCCATCCTTCTTCTTCACAAACAGAACTGGTGCACCTCATGGTAACACACTCAGTCGAAAGAACCCCTTATCTAGGAGTTCCTGAAGTCGCTCCTTCAATTATTTCAACTCCGCTGGTGCCATACGATATGACAGAATAGAGATGGGCTGAGTGCCCGGCACCAGGTCAATACCAAAATCAATATCCTTGTCCGGTGGCATGCCCGACAGGTCTACAGGAAATACATCGGAAAAATCCCTCACAACTGGAATAGAATCAATGCTAGGAGTCTCAGCTCCAACATCCCGCACAAAGGCTAAATATGACAGACAACCCTTCCCAACCATACGCTGGGCCTTCAAGGAAGATATCACTCTACTCGGAACATAATCAGTCACACCACACCACTCGATCCGCGACATAGCCAAAATGATTGTCTTAGCATGACAGTCTAGAATAGCATGCCAAAGAGATAACCAATCCATGCCCAAAATAACATCAAAGTCCACCATGCTCAATAGATCAACTCGGGTCTCCAGACCCCCAATAGTCACAACATATGACTGGTATACACGGTCCATAACAACAGTATCGCCCACCGGGGTAGACACATGAACATGTAAGGAAAGAGACTCACGGGCGTACCCAAATAACAAGCAAAATATGAAGAGACATATGAATAGGTGGAACCGAGATCAAATAATACGGAGGCATCTCGGTGGCAGGGTGAAACAATTACCTGTGATGACAGCGTCTGAAGCAATGACATCTGTCCTGCCTGGAATGGCATAAAAATGAGCCTGGCCACCGCCTGAGTGACCTCCACCCCTAGCTGGCTGGGCAGGCGATAAAGTAACTGGTGTAGAAGTCGAGGGCTGATCCCTCTGCTGAGACTGACCACCACGAAGTCGAGGACACTACCTCCTCAGATGCCCAAACTCTCCGCACTCATAGCAACTACCTGATGCTAGAGATGGGGACTGAAGGGAACCCCTCGTACCGGAGTGGCTAGCATCATTCGGCGCAGAAGAACCCTAAGCTGATGGGGCATGAGATGAGCTCTGAGCTGGGAGGGTGCTGAGTGAAGACTGGCCCTACTGAGACCCATGATGACCACGGCCTGAAGATGCCCCACGATACTCTGGACGGCCCGACTAAGCAGGCCTGAAAGAACGACCTATACTATGCTAGAACTGACCCCTCGAAGGAGCACCACTGAAACTGCCTGATCCACGAGGGTTTTTGGCCTCCCTCTCCACTCGCTCTCGACGGTGAACTGACTCGATCTCACGAGCGATATCCACCACCTCTTCAAACGTAGCACCCAATACTCTCTCTCTAATCATCAGAATACAGAGATGGTAGTTAAGTCCAACCACAAATCTCCTGATCCTCTAACGATCTGACGGAATCATCTAAATAGCATGACGGGTCAACTATGAAAACCTCATCTCGTACTGAGTCACGGTCATATCCCCCTGCGTCAACCACTCAAACTGCCTACGCAGCTCCTCTCTACGGGACTGAGGTACATACTTCTCCAGGAAAAGAGCGGAAAACTGTTGCCAAGAAAGGGGTGCTACACCGAGAGGCCTACGCCTCTCAAAATCCTCCCACCAAGTAAAAGCAGCCCCCGAGAACTAGAAGGTGGTAAATGCCACACCACTTGACTCAAGAATCCCTGCTGTACGGAGCATACTGTGACATTTGTCAAGAAAACCTTGGGCATCCTCACCCTCAGCACCACTGAATGTCGGAGGCAAGAGCCTACCAAACCTCTTAAGATGACGCTGCTCATCGTCTGGCATAGCTGGAACCACGAAGTCCTGAACTGGTGCAACCGGCTGAGCTGGAGGTAATCCCGGCGTCTGAAATCCCTGCACTACCTGCTCAGGTATGCGTGCAGCGGGGGTCTGATTGCCGCCCCCGGCCTGTGAAGTAGCTGTTGCTGTAGTGGCTGAAACTGCCTGAGCCAGGCCAGTGCAAACTGATAAGATCTGTGCGAAGGCCTCCCGAAGACCCGGAATCAGGATAGGCACAGCTGGTGCCTGAACAGGTGCTGCTGGAGTATCCACAGTTGGAGCCTGATCCTGAGCTGGGGCAACTGGTGGATCAATAGGTGCTGCCCCGGTTGCTCTGCCTTTGCCACGACCACGACCACGTCGACAACCTCTGGTGGCCTCAGTGGGTGGTACAGGAGGTCGTCTGCCTCGCCCGGTAGCGCAAGCCCTCACCATCTGTGAGAGAATAGAATAAAGAGAAGTTTAGTACTCGAATCAACAAGTTCGCACGACAAGAATTTCAAGAAGACGAAGTTTTTCCTAAAGGTTCTGCATCCTCTCGAGGATAAATACAGACATCTCCGTACCAATATGGGAGACTCTACTAAACTGGCTCATGACTTGCGAGACCAAGTAACCTAGGCTCTGATACCAATTTGTCACGACCCCAACCCCGGTCGTGATGGCGCCCAACACAATGCTAGGCAAGCCCGACCAATTAACAACCTTAACCCATTTCCTTATATAGTTCATTATTAATTCACATAGATAAATTACCAAGTCATAATACTAGAAGTCTGAAATGAGAGTTTAACATGCGGAATATCAAATAAAAACCTACTACATAGCCCATAAGGATCCGTCATCACAAGTCTGAGCCTCTAATGCAGGTTTATCAACCTAATGCATAGTAGTCTAGGGAATAAGAAATAAAATAAAAGATAGAAGGAAGAGATCAGGGCTGCGGACGCCATTGCAGCTACCTCGATGCTCCCGATTATGTGCTGCTCAGCAGAAAAATCCCCACTCAGCCTCAGATACACCTGGATCTGCACGCAAGGTGCAGAGAGTAATGTGAGTACTCCGACCCAGTGAGTAATAAACATAAATAATGGTTGAGAATAAGAAATCATAGAAAAGCATAGAGTAATCTATAATTTGGCAGTTTAAAACAAACAAAATAAAATCAGTAAAACAATGAAGTCGAAATGTAGAAATGCTACAGCAAAGGAGCAATTAAGTGACAGATATAGAAAGAAAATCAACACATAATATGGTACCCTCTAGTACCCGCTACGGCGTGCAGCCCGATCCATTTATTTATCATTGACGGCGCTCACCGGGGGTGTGCAGACTCTGGGAGGGGCCCCTTACGGCCCAAGCGCAATATCAAGCCATCTCGTAGCATCAACTTGGCCCTCGGGCTCATATCAATATCAATATAATACTGCTGCGGCGCGCAGCCCGATCCCATACTCAGTCCAGAAATCACATAAGCCCCTCGGGCAATAATAAAATAGTAGTTCTCAGCCCAAAACATCGTTAGAAATATCATTTAAGTTTCAAATATGAGTAAAAGGGGCTGAGTTTGTAAAACAGTGTTAAACAATAGGACTGAGTTCAAGCAATATGTCAAAATAGTGAGAAAACAGTGATAGCAATCCCCGAAGGGTTCAAATAGTTAGCACGAAGCCCAATTATGACGATTAGTCCAAATAATAATGATATGAAATAAGCTTCAATCAATTACGCGGTAAAAACATCACTCGGGACGGACCAAGTCCCAATCCCCAATAGTAAACGAGCCCGCGCTCATCATCAAGCACGTGTCTCACCTCAATATAGCACTACGATGTGCAAATCCGGGGTTTCAAACCCTCAGGACATCATTTACATTCATTACTCACCTCAAATCGGCCAAAACTCTAGCTCGCCACCTTGCCTCTCAAATCGACCTCCTCGCGTGCCGAATCTGACCAAAACCACAACTAATACGTTACAATAGGCGAAGGGAACAAGACCCAAGCAAAAATAATCGAAAAACATCAAAATCCCCAAAATTAGCAAAACTCGAGCCCCGAGCCCCGAGCCCCCTTTTTAAAACTTAGAAATTTTCACATCATTAGTATCCTTATCTCTCCACGAGTTTATACATATCAAAAACACAAGAATCGGAGTTCAATTGACCCTTCAAATCCCCAATTTTTGCTCTCTTAAGTTCAAGCCCTAAACCACCATTTTTGTCCATTAATTTCTTAAGTTTTCAGTCCTAATCCATGAAATAGCACCATAGAATCGTGTTTTGGGTCCAAAAATCCATACCTTATCGAAGCTCCTTGAAATCCCTCTTCAAAATTGCCCACAATTCTCCAAGTCCGAAGTTAGAAATGAAAAACCCTTCAAAATTCGCGAAGAAGAACTTAAATACCTCTGCCTAGTCATAACCGCATCTGCGGCTCCAAATCTGCTTCTGCGGTACCGCTCCTGCGGTGAATCTTTCGCATCTGCGGAATCCTTTAAAATTCCAAAATCCGCATCTGCGGCTCCAGTTGTCGCATCTGCGACTCCGCAGATGCGGTTCCCATATCGCACCTGCGGTTCCTGCCTTTCCTCTGCCCTTCCGCTTCTGCGACACAATTTCCGCATCTACGGCTTCACAGATGCGGCTCCTTGTCCGCTTCTGTGGAAACTGCTTCCCAGACAAAAAACTCGCACCTGCGGCCTCCCCTTCGCACCTGCGGTCCCCATTCCGCAGGTGCGGAAATACCAGAAGCAACAAATTTTCTGATTTCTCTTAAGTCCAAAATTCTTTCTGTTAGCCATCCGAAATCACCCCGAGGCCCCCGGGACCTCAACCAAAAATACCAATGCATCCTAAAACATCATTAAAACTTGTTCCAATTGTCAAAACACCTCAAACAACACCACGACCATCAAATTACATCGAATTCAAGCCAAAGTTCTTCTAAAACTTCTGAAACATGCATTTGATCAAAAACCCAACCAAATCACCTCCGAATGACCTGAAATTTTACACACATTATCCCAAATCACATAACGAAGCTATAACAACTCTCGAAATTTTATTCCGACCCGCGGATCAAAATCTCACCTACCAACCGGAATTTCGCCAAAATACTAACTTCGCCAATTCAAGCCTAATTCTACACCGAGCCTCCAAAACCACTTCTAATCACACTCCCAAGTCACAAATCATCCACCAAAGCTAACCGAATCATCAGAAATCACTTCCGAGACCTCTAATGCATAAGTCCACATCCGGTTGACTTTTCCAAACTATGCCTTCCTTAAAGAGACTAAGTGCCTCATTTCCTACCAAAACCTCTCCAAACCAACTCGATCACGCAAGACACTGATAATGAAGCATAAAGGAGCAGAAAATGGGGAAAATGGAGCGGTAACTTATGAGACGACGGGTCAGGTCGTCACAATTGGCCATGTCCTGTTGTTATTTGCTCTTTTGCTACTGGTAGCACAGTTTTCGCATTTACTTTCTTCTGATATGTTTCAGCTGGTTCATGATTCTCTTCGTGGTTGATTATTAAGTTAGATCAGACATAAAAACCACGTGAAAGGTAATTGTTCACTTGTTTATCTGAGGAAATAATTCTCATGGAAGTCCTATTTATTTTCACGGTCATTCGATGTCTTTTCTTACTATAGTTGCAAATTCATCTTTGCTGCAGCTGACGCAGAACTTGTGAGTGAATTTTCAAATTTCAGAAGCTTTCCAAAAAAATGACTTGTAAGGTTCCTGCAATTTAAAATAAGAGCAAGAAAAAAGATACATCATCTGAATCTGAAGATGACGAGGTAAATAGTAATGCAGAGAGTGACGACTATCAAGAACAATATAGCGAACAAATTAGGTCTTTCAGTAGAGATCAAGGAAAGGATGTTGCCAAAGCTACAACAACTAATGAGTGTCTGGGCACAACGTGAAGAAATTTATATCGTTTGGTTATACAATGTGTGTGTTAGCCATTCTGACGATAACCTTCGTTGAACAATTGTGTTAGTGCTACTCTTTTAGTAACTTGCAGTTTAAACATGTCCTACTCTTTTCAGTGATGAGAGGAATCGGCTTCATTCAAGTAAACCATATAGATTTAATGATATCAAAATCATCAGTATGTGTGCAATTTATAGCGTAACACACTGCTAATGTTATAAGTTGTGAGGAATCATGATTGTGTCTGTCAAGACCAACGCTACAATTTACAAATGAATTCGCCTCAAATGTCATATGTTGTGAGGACTCATGATTGCATCTGTCAAGGGCAACAGTACAATTTACAATTGAATTCGCCGACAAAGCAGGCGACACTCCAGTTTTCCCTTTGTGACTTATATTTTTGGCTGTCGTTAGCTGAAGATATAGCAGAACTGTCGCTGGTAGTTCCTAATTGAATGGAAATAGTTGCATGCCTCAGGAACCTGCATAAATAATCACTATACATATCAAATGAGAAAATACAAATCATGGTAAGCAAAAGGCAAAGAGAGGAAGCATATTGATCAGATAAAAACAACTACTCTGGAGGCATTTCCAACTTTTGCACGTGTTCTCACCCACAGTAGCAACATGTTCTACTTTCTTCAGATTAAAAAAATGCATAACTCTTTTTGGAAGCTGCCAATAGAAATATTAAATCAAGTTTCAATTACGAGAAAGATAGTTAGCTGATAGTTCTATACATTTTGGTGCTTAACATGAGGGGCAGACCATTATTGAAAGCTTCAGTGTATCAAAAGAAAGAGATAATGTAAGGAGGAATTTTAAATAATTTAAGCAAACTGTAAATGAAACCAGTTATCATAATGGACAAATAGAAGTTAAATGGTCATTGTACAAGGACAAGGTCAGTATGCATCCTTTAGAATGTATGAAGTGATAAGTGTGTTCTTTATATTGAACTATTCAAAGTACTTACTTTACCCACTGCGCCAAAAAAAATATTAGGAGCTTGGAAAAAAAATTAATAAGAGTTCATCAACAACATTAAACGATACATGAAAATAAACATAATGAAGTGAAGACACTCATGAGTAAATATAAAATTGCTTCCAAATAGCAAAATAATAAAAGTTTGATGATTTTGAGAGACATAGAACCATACTGACAGTTTCCTTCCTCCCTCCTATCACACAAGCAGTAAACCTTCAGTTTCTACAAGTGCAGAAAATCATTTCTTCTTTTATCCACTGATTATGACCCCTTTTATCCTAAAATAGACCAAATCAGCCAACAACAAATTAATCACCGACAGTGCGGGATATCAATTACAATCAGTCGAGCAAACAGTCTCACCGATGTTAGCTAGAAGAAAGATTAGATCTTCCAAAAGCAGTATACTTCAAGAACCCAATTGACACATGGTGCCTACCATAGATGTGCGCTAACTTATGTTATATTTTACATATTTCTAGTGAATATTTCTAGTAATCACCAATAAGACCTGAATAATTTTTAGTGAATAACACTGGTAATCACCAATAAGATGTCACGACCCTAACCCCGAACCCGGCCGTGATGGCGCCTCTCGTGAAGACAAGGCCGGCCAATAAGCAATTACTCAATTTTAAACATTTAAATCATTAATCGGGACGGACCAAGTCACAATCCCCAATAGTAAATAACCCCACGCTCATCGTCAAGCGCATGTCTCACCTCAATATAGCACTACGATGTGCAAATCCAGGGTTTCAAACCCTCAGGACATTATTTACAATCATTACTCACCTCAAACCGGCTAAATTTCTAGCTTGCGACGCCTTTGCCCCTCGAATTGTCATCCACGCGCGTCGAATATATCCAAAATCAGAACGAATACATCACAATATGCTAAGGGAACAAAGCCCAAGCAAAAACAATCAAAAAATACCAAAAATCCCGAAATTAGCAAAACCCAAACCCCGGGATCACTTCTCGAAACTCAAAAATTTTTACACCCTCGAGTTCATACATATCAAAAACATCAAAATCCATCCACAATTGACCCTTCAAATCCCAAATCAAAAGTCCAAAATTTCAAGCCCTAGTTCTTCCATTTTTAGCTTACGTTTTGATGAAATTCTAGGTGGATTTTACAATAAAATTGAGTTTTAGGTACGATATTCTTACCTCCAAACATTTCTCCTCGAATCACTCTTTAATCTCCTTCAAAAAGCTTCCAAAATGACCAACTATGGAGGAAATGAGTCTCAAAATCGCGGATGAAATGACTTAAAAACATTCTGCCCAGTTCTGTTTTTCCTTCATCGCGATCACAGTAATTCCCTCGCGATCGCGAATAACAAATAGCTGCTGGCTCCACATCGTAAGTCAAATCGTCCTCTAACTGAACTGTGCTGAAATCCAGAACATGAGACGGATCTCCAATATACTTCCGGAGCACAGAAACATGGAAAACCATATGCACACTCGAAAAGTTGGGAGGCAAGGCAAACTCATAAGCTACCTCCCCAATCCTCCAAAGTACCTCAAAAGGCCCAATAAACCGCGGACTCAGCTTCCCTTTCTTTTCGAATCTCATAACACCCTTTGTGGGCGAAACCTTCATCAGGACCTTCTCACCAACCATGTAAGACACATCTCGCACCTTCCTGTCAGCATAACGTTTTAGCCTCGACTGAGCCGTATGAAGTCTCTCCTGAATTATCTTCACTTTATCCAAAGCATCCTGAACCAAATATGTCCCCAATAGCCTAGCCTCACTGGGCTTGAACCAACCAACTAGAGATCTACACTGCCTCCCGTACAAAGCCTCATATGGATCTATCTGAATACTCGACTGGTAGCTGTTATTATGCAAACTTTGCAAGCGGTAGAAACTGATCCCATGACCCTCTGAAATCAATCACACAAGCGCGTAGCATATCCTCCAATATCTGAATGGTGCACTCAGATTGCCCGTCCGTCTGAGGGTGAGAAGCTGTGCTCAACTGTACCTGAGTACCCAACTCTCGCTGAACAGACTGCAAAAACTGGGAAGTAAACTGAGTGCCCCGACCTGAAATGATGGAAACTGGGACACCATGCAACCGAACAATCTCCCGAATATATATCTCTGCCAGCCGCTCTGAAGAATAGGTAGTACAAATAGGAATGAAGTGCGCGGGCTTGGTCAGCCTATCCATAGTCACCCAAATAGCATCAAACTTCTTCAAAGTCCGAGGGAGTCCAACAACAAAATCCATAGTGATCCTCTCCCACTTCCACTCAGGAATAACCATCTGCTGAAGCAAGCCAGCTGGTCTCTAATGCTCATATTTCACCTGCTGACAATTGAGACACCGAGCTACAAATCCCATAATATCTTTCTTCATTCTCCGCCACCAGTAATGTTGTCTAAGATCCTGATACATCTTCACTGCACCCGGATGATGCGAGCTATGGGCCTCCTCCAATATCAACTCCCGAAGCCCATCCACATTGGGCACACAAATCCGGCCCTACATCCTCAACACCCCATCATCTCCAATGGTCACATCTCTGGCATCATCATGCTGAACTCTATCTCTAAGGACAAGCAAATATGGATCATCATACTGGTGTTCTCTGATGCACTCATACAGGGAAGATCGAGAAACCACACAAGCCAACACCTGACTGGGCTCTGAAATATCCAGCCTCACGTACCGATTGGCCAAAGCCTGAACATCAATCGCAAGAGGTCTCTCCCCAACTGGAATATATGCCAAACTCCCCATACTCACTGCCTTTCGGATCAAAGCATCGGCCACCACATTGGCCTTCCCCGGATGGTACAATATAGTGATGTCATAATTCTTAAGCAACTCCAACCACCTCCGCTGCCTCAAATTAAGATCCTTTTGCTTAAACAAATGCTGAAGACTGAGATGATCGGTGAATACCTCACAAGATACGCCATACAAGTAATCCCTCCTAATCTTCAATGCGTGAACTATGGAAGTCAACTCCAAGTCATGAACGAGGTAGTTCTTCTCGTGGGGCTTCAACTGACGAGAAGAATATGCAATAACTCTACCCTTCTGCATCAACACAAAACCAATCCCTACTCTCGAAGCATCACAATACACTCTATATGAACCTGAAGCAGATGGCAAAACTAACACTGGAGATGTGGTCAAAGCTGTCTTGAGCTTCTGGAAGCTCTCCTCACACTTGTCCGACCATACAAAAGAAGCACCCTTCTGAGTCAACTTGGTCAAGGGCAATGCGATAGATGAGAATCCCTAAACAAACCGACGATAATAGCCTTCCAAACCAAGAAAACTACGAATCTCAGTAGTTGAGGACGGCCTAGGCCAACTTTACTCCGCCTCTATCTTCTTTGGATCAACCTGAATCCCCTCACCGGACACCACGTGTCCCAAGAATGCCACTGAACTGAGCCAAAATTCATGCTTGTAGAACTTTGCATAAAGCTTCTCTTCCTTCAATCTATGCAAAACAATCCTCAAATGCTCCGCGTGCTCCTCCTGACTACGCGAATATACCAGGATATCATCAATGAAAACTATAACAAATGAGTCAAGATAAGGCCGGAACAGGCTGTTCATCAGATGCATGAATGCTGCTGGGGCATTAGTCAGCCCAAAAGACATAATTAGGAACTCATCTGGTCCTGAAGGCCATGTTAAAAATATCTGAATCCCCGATCTTCAACTGGTGATAACCCGAACAGAGATCAATCTTGGAGAATACCCTCTCTCCCCGAAGCTGGTCGAATAAATCATCAATGCGAGGCAAAGAATACTTGTTCTTAACTGTTACTTTATTCAATTGCCTATAATCGATGCACATTCTCATAGTGCCATCCTTCTTCTTTACAAACAGAACCGGCGCACCCCAAGGTGACACACTAGGCCGGATGAACCCCTTATCTGGGAGTTCCTGAAGCTGCTCTTTTAACTCCTTCAGCTCCGCTGGTGCCATACGATACGACAAAATAGAAATGGGCTGAGTGCCCGGCACTAGGTCAATACAAAATCAATATCCCTGTCTGGTGGCATGCCCGACAGGTCTGCAGGAAAATACATCACGGATTTCCCTCACAACTGGGACAGAATCAATATTGGGAGTCTCAGCTCCATCATCCCTCACAAAGGCAAGATATGAAAGACAACCCTTCCCAACCATACGGTGGGCTTTCAAGAAAGAGATCACTCTGCTAGGAACATAATCAGTCACACCTCGCCACTCGATTCGTGGCACACCCGGCATAGCAAAAGTGACTGTCTTAGCATGGCAGTCTAGAATAGCGCGGCACGGAGATAGCCAATCCATGCCCAGAATGACATCAAAATCCACCATACTCAATAACAAAGGATCAACTCGAGTCTCCAGACCCACAATAATCACCACACATGACTGGTACACATGATCTACAATAACAGTATCGCCCACCAAGGTAGATACATGAACAGGTAAAGCAAGAAACTCACGAGGAGTACCCAAATAACGAGCAAAGTATGATGACACATAAGAATAGGTGGAACCAGGATCAAATAACACAGAGGCATCTCTGTGGCAGAGTGAAATATTACTTGAAATGACAACATTGGAGGTAACGGCATCGGATCTACCTGGCATATAATAAAAACGGGCCTCACATCCCCCTGATCGACCTCCCCTTCTAGGGCGACCCCTGGCTAACTGATCCCCACCCCTGGCTGGCTGGGCGGGTGGTAGTGGAGCAACTGGAGCTGAAGAGGATGACTGGCCCCTATGATGGGATGAACTAGCAACACGGCGAGGACACTGAGTCCACATATGGCCCACCTCGCCACACTCATAACAACTCCTGGGTTCTGGGAAGGGGACTGATGAGAACCCCTCGCACCGGAGTGACCAGCAGATGCACTCGGCGTAGAAGAGCCCTGAACAGATGGAGCACGAGATGAGCTCTGAGCTGGGAGGGCACTATGTGAAGAATGGACCTGGTGTGAACTGTGGGATCCATGACCCGATGACGCTCCTTGATAACCTGAGCGGTCAGACTGACCATGACGGAACTGTCGACCTCTATCGTGCTGGAACTGGCCCCTCGAAGGACCACAACTGTAACTGCCAGATCCTCGAGGCCTCTTGGCCTCCCTCTCCTCTCATTCCTGGCGACGGACAGACTCAATCTCCTTGGCAATATCCACAACCTCTTCGACGGTAGCACCAGTCACGCTCCCTGATAAGTAAGACCATCGATAAACCTCCTGATCCTCTCCCCATCTGTCGGAACCAACCAGATGGCATGACGAGCCAACTCAGAGAATCTCAACTCATACTGGGACACGGTCATGTCTCCCTAACGCAACCACTCAAACTGTCTACGCAGCTCCTCCCTACGAGACTGTAGTACATACTTCTCCAAAAAGAGAACGGAGAACTACTGCCAGGAGAGAGATGTTGCACCAACGGGCATGCGTCTCTCAAAATACTCCCACCAGGTGAATGCAGGTCCTGAAAACTGATAAGTGGTGAAAGCGACCCCGCTGGACTCCAAGATACCGGCTGTACGAAGCATCCTCTGACACTTGTCTAGACAGCCCCAGGTATCCTCGCCCTCTGCTCCACTGAAGGTCAGAGGTTGAAGTATCCCAAATCTCTCCAACCTACGCTGCTCATCCTCTGGCATGACAGGAGCTACATAGTCCTGAGCAGCTGCAATCGACTGGGCTGGATGTACCCCCAGCGTCAGAAGCCCTTGCACGACATGCTCAGGCTTGCCGGCGATGGGATTCTGACTGCCTCCCCCGGCCTGTGAAGTAGCTGCGGCTGTAGTTTCTGAAACCACCTGAGCTAGGCCAGTGCAAACTGATAAGATCTAAGCCAAGGCCTCCTAAAGACCCGGAATCACAATAGGCACAGCTGGTGCCTGGGCTAGTGCTGCTGGAGGGTCTATAGCTGGAACCTGGTCCTGGAATGGGGCAGCTGGTGGATCTACAGGTGCTGCCCTCGCTGCTCTGCCTCTACCACGACCACGATCACATCCTCAGCCTCTAGTGGTCGCAGCTGGTGGAACTAGGGGTCATCCACCCTCTCTGGTAGCGCGTGTCCTCACCATCTGTGAGAGACGGATCAACAAACTAGCACGATAAGAATTTGAAGAATATGAAGTTTTTTCCTAAAGGTTCTGCAGCCTCTTGAGGATAAATACAGACGTCTCCGTACCGATCCGCGAGACTCTACTAAACTTGCTCATGACTCGTGAGACCTATGTAACCTAGGCTCTGATACCAACTTGTCATGACCCTAACCTCGAATCCAGTCGTAATGGCACCTCTCGTGAAGACAAGGCCAGCCAATAAACAATTACTCAGTTTTAAACAGTTAAATGGCATAATAAAGGTCTAAGCATAATTAAATAACACGAAATAGCAAAAAAACCAGCCCGACACAGCCCAAACCGGGGTGTCACAAGTCTTGAGCAACTACGAATCCTGCTACCAGTCTACTAAATATAGTATCTAATACAACTGCCTGAAGAACATTGAAAATAATAAGATAAGGGGAGGCACAGGGGCTGCGGACGCCAATAGCTACCTCGTAGTCTCCAAAACACCGCCTAGACTGGAGGAATCAACACTCCGGAGCGAAACCAACAACACCTAAATCTGCACATACGGTGTAGGGAGTAATGTGAGTACTCCGACCCAGTGAGTAACAAGTATAAATAATGACTGAAAATAAGAAATCACATAAAGCACAAAGTCTTCTATAATGAAGCAGTAAAACATTGTTTGAAAACAGTAAATCAGTAAAAAGCCAGTAAAACGCTTTTCAACAGGTAACACATGTAAATAATGTAAAGTAACAGACAGAAGTTCGCCCCTCGGGCTCACTGTCCATAAATCCGCCCCTCGGGCCATATCTCAGTACAGTGTCAGCCCCTCAGGCTCAATCTCATATCACAAATGGGTACCCGTCCTCACTGGGGGTGTGCAGACTCCTGGAGGGCCCCCCTACGACCTAAGCACAATCACAAGCCATCCCATGGCATCAATCTAAGCCCTTGGCCTCATATCAATCAAGCCACCTCGTGGCACATATGTAACTCATGCCCTCGGCCTCAAATCAGTATCAGCATCCCTCACAGTATAGGCCCTCGGCCTTACTCAGTCCGAAAATCATCACAAGCCCCTCGGGCAATAGTAAAAATAGTGTTTTCAACCCAAACATTATTTAAAATAACATTTAAGTCTTAAAAACTGAGAAAGAATGGCTGAATAGTAAAACCTTAGAAATTATCAGGACTGAGTTCAAGTAATAAGTCAAAACAGTGAGGAAATAGTAATAAAAATCCCCGAAGGGTCCAAATAGTTGGCACGAAGCCCAAACATGGCATACAGCCCAAGTCATGATGATAACAAATAAGTCTCAGTCAGATACGTGGTAAAATCATTAATCGGGACGGACAAAGTCACAATCCCCAATAGTAAATGACCCCAAGCTTGTCGTCAAGCGCGTGTCTCACCTCAATATAGCACTACGATGTGCAAATCTGGGGTTTCAAACCCTCAGGACATCATTTACAATCATTACTCACCCTGAACCGGCTAAATTTCTAGCTCGCAACGCCTTTGCCCCTCGAATCGGCCTCCACGTGCATCGAATCTATCCAAAATCAGAACGAATACATCACAATATGCTAAGGGAACAAAGCCCAAGCGAAAACAATCGAAAAATACCAAAAATTCTAAAATTAGAAAAACCTGAGCCCTGGACCCACTTCTTGAAACTCATAAATTTTTTCACCAACAGGCTCCTTATCTCCCCACGAGTTCATACATACCAAAAACATCAAAATCCGTCCACAATTGTCCCTTCATATCCCAAATCAAAAGTCCAAAATTCCAAGCCCTAGTTCTTCCATTTTTAGCTTAAGTTTCCATGAATTTCTAGGTGGATTTCACAATAAAATCGAGTTTTAGGTCCGAAATTCTTACCTCCAAACGTTTCTCCTTGAATCCCTCTTTAATCTCCTTCAAAAAGCTCCCAAAATGACCAACTATGGAGGAAATGAGCCTCAAAATCGCGGATTAAACGACTTAAAAACATTTTGCCCAGTTCTATTTTTCCTTCATTGCGATCGCGGTAATTCCCCCGCGATCGCAAAGAACAAACTCAACTTCCCAAAATAACTCTACACGATCGCGTAACATACACCGCGATGGTCCCTCAAACATACCTTCCGCGAACGCGAAGAACAACCACGACCTCAGACCAGTTGACCACAATAACCCTACGCGATCGCGACTACATGTACGTGAACGCGAAGCACAACCTTCTCACACTATGCGGTAGCGGGACCGACTTCGCGAACGCGAAGTGCATTCAGAAAGCCCCTCAAATTCCTACTACGCGATTGCGAGGATACCTACGCGATCGCGAAGGGCAAAAACCTGCACAGATGAACCTGCAATTTTTCTGCAGTTTTTCCAACTCCAAATGGTCCAAATGACTACCCGAAACTCCCCCGAGGCCCCCAGTACCTCAACCAAAAGCACCAATACATCCTAACACCTTATTCAAACTTGTTCCAATCATCAAGACAGCTCAAACAACACCAAATTACTCAAAACACATCGGATTCATGCCTAAGTTTTCTAAAATCTTCCGAAATACGCTTTCGATAAAAAACCCAAGCAAACCATGTCCGAATGACCTGAAATTTTACACACACATCCCAAATGACACAACGAAGCTACTACAACTCTTGGAATTCCATTCCGACCCCCGGATCAAAATCTCACCTACCAACAGGTAATCGCCAAAATATCAACTTCGCCAATTCAAGCCTAATTCTACTCCGAACCTCCAAAACCCATTCCAATCACACTCTTAAGCCACAAATCACCTCTCTGTCACGACCTGGATTTCCCACCCTCGGGGGTCATGTTGACGCCTACTCGTGGTAGCTAGGCAAGCCAAGAACCTTCGCAAACATTAACCTATCTTGTTTTATTCATGATTAAAAAATTAAATTATCAATGAATAAACAATTAAAAAGACAATGAAAAAGTAAAATTTAGCGGAAGTCTGAACTAAATATAGAAACAGCGTCTAGAAAGCCAATACAAGTCTCTACCCAACACCTGGTGTCACAACAATACACGAACTGTCTAGGATTACTACAAATAAGAGTTTGAAATAAAGGACATAGTCTGTCTCGAATATAAATGTCAACAGAGCATGAAAACTGAAAGAAGAGACGCCGGGCCTGCGGACGCCAGCAAGGCTACCTCGGAGTCTCGTGGACTGAAAGTCAGTTCCCTAACTACTGCTGCGCACCATAAGCTGCTTCGACACCTGGATCTGTGCAAAAGAGCACAGAGTGTAGTATCAGCATAATCGACCCCATGTGCTGGTAAGTGACTAGCCTAACCCCGGCGAAGTAGTGACGAGGCTAGATCGGACTACCACATAAACCTATGCAGTTATATATATGTATACAGCAGAATCGAGATACAGAAATTAACCAATCAATATAGGAGGGGAGCATGCTGTGGGGAAGAAAACAACTCCGAATAAAAAAATTATCAAATAACGAAGAAAGCAGCATAGCTAGACATCAATAAAGAATCAGAAATCAATAAGTGCATGGCATCACCCTTCGTGCTTTTACTCTCATCCTCACCAAGAAGCAAAAAATGATAAAAATGTGCACGACATCACCCTTCGTGCTTTTACTCTCATCCTCAGCCAGAAATGATATAATAATAATGTGCATGACATCACACTTCGTGCTTTTACTCTCTTTCCTCACATATAATCAATAAAATTGGCATGGAATGGTACATCGTGCGGCACGGCATCACCCTTCGTGCCTTACTCTCTTTCCTCACAATAAGCAAATAATGCACGGCATCACCCTTCGTGCTTTACACTCTTTCCTCACAATAAAGAAACAATGCACGACATCACCCTTCGTGCTTTAACACTCTTTCTCACCCAAACAACAATCACAAACAAGGGTAAGGGAATAAACAAAATAATAATAGAAATCCAGGCAAGGGAACACAATTGAAACAATTAAATCCCGACAATGGTACAACATCAATAATCTCAACGTCCCGACAAGGGAAAATAACCAATAAGCAACAATATCCCGGCAAGGGAACAATTTAATATTGTTTCTCTTTCTTTCACTTTTATTTCATATCTCACTTTACCACTTGAGCCAATTCTCCAAAGGGTTCAACCATTTCATATACATTCACAATTGTAATATAACTTGATCCATTGCTCCTCGTTGTTTATAGGTCACAATTTCCTTTCACAAGCTTTTCACAACAAATAGGAATCATCACCAAGGAAAGAGAAACATAACGAAATCAAGATATTCACAATTTAAAGACTCACAGTCATGCTAGACACCAACGTATAGATACTCATCACCATGCCTATACATCATACTCAACAAGAAGCAATTAGAAAATAAACTCAACTCCAAGTCCCTCAAGCTAGGGTTAGACGAAACACTTATCTCAAACTTCCACGACTAATTCAATCCTCAATAACCGCCTTTCCTTTCGAATTCGGCTCCAAATCAATTGTATCTATACAATAATGACTTCAATACATCAATAATTGCTAAACAACACGAACCCAATGCCTAATTATAGCTTTTACATCATTTTTCCCAAATACTCAAAAATTGGCCCCACCCGCTTGGTCAAAACACGAGGTTCGGACCAAAATAAAATCCCCCATTCACCCACGAGCCCAAATATATAATTTGTTTTCAAATTCGACCCCAAAATGAGGTCTAAATCAAGAAAAACCAAAAAGCCCTAACTCTACCAAAATACCCAATTTTCTACTTTAAATAACATGTTTTAGGCCTAGGTTTTCAATAGATATTGAAGGAAATGGAAGAAAATAAGCTAAGAATTACTAACCCAAGAGGTTTTGGTGAAGAATCGCTTCAATGGTCGCCTAAGAGCTTAGAGAAGAAAGGTTTTGTGAACTTTTGGTGAATCCGGTAATGATACTGTTTTGGGGTTTTAAAAATAACTGGGCGGATTTGTTCATCGCGTTCGCAATGAGTTAGATTAGGCAGACCTACGCGTTCGCAGAAGACTGCTCTTTGGCTCCTCAAGCCTACGCATTCGCGGACCTTAGGGCATTCACGATGAAGAACTGGTGACCCATCCCCTGATCCCTACGCATTCGCGTATGCTGTGTCGCGTTCGCGAAGAGTACCCCCCCCCCCACTTGCCTCGCGTTCGCGACTCCAGCTTCGCATTCGCGAAGAAGAAATAAGGCACCTGAGAGATTTGCCTTATGTGTTCGCGAGAGGGCCAACACAAATGCGAAGGTCAAAACCCCTGGGCACTGAATAGCAAAAAGCTGCAAGTTTTACAAGGCTAAAACCACTCCGAAAAACTCCCGAGCCCTCGGGGCTCTTAACCAAACACATGTACTAACTCAACAACATCATACGAACTTAACCGTGCTATCAAATCGCCTAAATAACATCATTCTCAAAAAATTAAACCTCAAATTCAAAGCATTTTTCCATAACTTCATCAAGTTCCGAATTTTGGGTTTCAAGTCTGAAAAACATCAAACGACGTCCGATTTTAACCAAACTTCACAGAAATATCTTAATTCACATATAAGACTTGTACCGGGCACCGGAACCAAAATACGGGCCCGATACCAACACGTTCAAATCAAATATCATTTCAATTTTTCCTTAACAATTTCAGAAAAATAATTTTTTTAAAAATTCATTTCTCGGGATTGGGACCTCGAAATTTGATTCCAGGCATACGCCCGAGTCCCATATTTTCCTATGGACCCTCCGGGACCGTCAAATCACGGGTCTGGGTCCGTTTTACCCAAAAAGTTAACCAAAGTCAAATATATTCATTTTAATATCAAAACTTAGTATTTTTCACAGAATTTCATATTTAAACTTTCCGGCTATGTGCCCGAACTGCGCACGCAAATTGGGGCAACTCTAAATGACATTTTTAAGCCTCAGAAGAATAAAATTATTTAAAAACAAGTGATGACCCTTTGGGTCGTCACATTCTCCACCTCTAAAATAATTATTCGTCCTCGAATGGACAGAAGAGAGAAGTACCTGAGTCGGGGAAAAGATGAGGATAACGGCTACGCATATCAGACTCGGACTCCCAGGTCGATGCCTCAGGAGGCTGACCTCTCCACTGAACACGAACAGAAGGGAAACTCTTGGATATCAATTGACGAACCTGCCGGTCTAGAATAGCCACCGGCTCCTCCTCATAAGACAAGTCCTTGTCCAACTGGACAGTGCTGAAATCTAACACGTGGGCTGGATTACTGTGATACCTCCGAAGCATGGACACATGAAACGCTGGATGTATAGCTGATAAGCTCGGCGGCAAAGCAAGTCTATAAGCCACCTCTCCCACTCGATCAAGAATATCAAACGGACCAATGAACCTAGGGCTAAGCTTGCCCTTCTTCCCAAACCTCATTATGCCCTTCATAGGCGACACTCGGAGCAATACCCGCTCACTAACCATAAAAGCCACATCTCAAACCTTGTGGTCTGCATAGCTCTTTTGCCTGGACTGAGCTGAACGAAGCCTATCCTGAATGATCCTGACCTTGTCCAAGGCCTCCTGAAGCAGATCCATACCCAACAACCAAGCTTCTCCCCACTCAAACCATCCAACCGGATACCGACACCGCCTACCATATAAAGCCTCGCAGGGAGCCATCTGGATGCTTGACTATTAGCCGTTGTTGTAGGCAAACTCTGTTAGAGGCAAAAATTGATCCCACGAACCTCCAAAGTCAATAACACAAGCTCGGAGCATATCCTCTAAGATTTGAATAGTCTGCTCGGATTGACCGTCCGTCTGGGGTTGAAATGTTGTGCTCAGCTCAACCCGTGTGCCCAACTCTTGCTAAACTGCTCTCCAAAAGCGCGAGGTAAACTGCGTACCCCGGTCCGAAATGATAGACACGAGCACACCATGAAGGCGAACAATCTCCCGAAAATAGATCTCAGCAAACCTCTTAAAAGAATAGGAGACTACAATAGGAGTGAAATGCCCTGAGTTGGTCAGCTTATCAACAATGACCCATATTGTATCGAACTTCTTTCGAGTCAGCAAAAGTCCAGTAACAAAGTCTATAGTGATCCGCTCCCACTTCCACTCGGGAAGCTCGATCCTCTGAAATAAACCACCAGGCCACTGATGCTCGTACTTAACCTACTGACAATTCAAATAACGAGCCACATATGCTACGATATCCTTCTTCATTCTACGCCACCAGTAATGCTGCCACAAATCCTGATACATATTCGTGGTGCCCGGATAAATAGAGTACCGGGAGCTATGGGCCTCCTCCAAAATCAATTCTCGGAGCCCATCCACATTAGGCACACATACTCAACCCTGCAATCTCAAAACTCCATCATCATCTAAGGTAACCTGCCTGGCACCTCCGCGCAGCACCGTGTCTCTAAGGACACACAAATGGGGATCATCGTACTGCCGATCACGGATATGCTCCAATAATGAAGAACGAGCGACCGTGCAGGATAACACACGACTAGGCATAGAAACATCCAACCTCACAAACTGATTGGCTAAGGCCTGAACATCCAAAGCAAGCGCTCTCTCATCGACCAGAATATAAGCAAGACTGCCCATACTAGCTGACTTCCTACTCAATGCATCAACCACTACATTGGCCTTCCTCGGGTGATATAAGATGGTGATATCATAATCCTTCAACAACTCCAACCACCTTCTCTGCCTCAAATTCAACTCCTTTTGCTTGAACAAGTACTGAAGACTCTTGTGATCCGTGAACACCTCATATGCCATGCCATACAGATAATGCCTCCAAATCTTCAATGCATGAACTATGGCTGCCAACTCCAAATCATGAACCGGATAGTTCATCTCATGAATCTTCAATTGCCTCAAAGCATAGGCAATGACCTTGCCATCCTACATCAACATTGCTCCAAGCCCAACACGGGAAAAATCACAATAGACTGTATAAGGCCCTGAACCCGTGGGCAAAACCAACACCGGTGCCGTAGTCAGAGCTGTCTTGAGCCTCTGAAAGCTTGCCTCACACTCGTCCGACCATCTAAACTGGGCACCCTTCTGGGTCAATCTGGTCATTGGGGCTGCAATAGATGAAAACCCTTCCACGAACCATTGATAGTAGCCTGCCAACCCCAAGAAACTCCGAATCTCTATAGCTAATGCTGGTCTAGGCCAGTTCTTGACTGCCTCAATCTTCTTTGGGTCCACCTGAATACCCTTTGCTGATACAACATGACCCAAAAATGCAACTGAACCCAACCAGAATTCACACTTGGAGAACTTTGCATATAACTGACTATCCCTTAGAGTCTGAAGAACCACTCTAAGGTGCTTCTCGTGCTCCTCTTGGCTGCGGGAATGTATCAATATATCATCAATAAAAACTATCACGAATGAATCCAAATAAGGCCTGAACACTCGGTTCATCAAGTCCATGAAAGCTGCTAGGTCATTTGTCAACCCGAATAACATAACCAAGAACTCATAGTGCCCGTACCGAGTGCGGAAGGCTATCTTATTGACATCAGATGCCCTAATCCTCAACTGATAGTAGCCAGATCGCAAGTCAATCTTGGAAAATACCCTGCCACCCTGAAGCTAGTCGAACAAATCATCAATCTTCGACAGTGGACACTTATTCTTGATCGTTACCTTGTTCAATTGCTGATAATCAATACACATTCTCATTTACCCATCCCTCTTCTTGACAAATAACACTGGCGCACCCCAAGGTAAGACACGGGATCTAATGAAACCCTTCTCAAGCAAGTCCTGCAACTGTACCTTTAACTCTTTCAACTCCGGCGGGGCCATGCGATATGGCGGGATAGAAATGGGCTACGTGCCCGGTACCAGATCAATACAGAAATCAATATCCCTATCGGGTGGCATACCTAGCAGGTCTGAAGGAAAAACATCGGGGAACTCACAAACAACGGGCACACAATCAATAGAGGGAACCTCAGCACTAGAATCACGAACATAGGCTAAATAGGCCAAACAACCCTTCTCGACCATACGCTGAGCCTTTACATACGATATAACACTGCGGGTAGAAGGAACATGAGTCCCCCTTCACTCCAAACGAGGCATACCCGGTAAAGCTAAGGTCACAGTCTTGGCATGACAGTCCAAGATAACGTGATAGGGTGATAACCAGTCCATCCCAATATAATATCAAAGTCGACAATATCTAAAAGCAACAAATCTACACGAGTCTCCAGACCCCCAATCACCACTACACAAGAACGATGGACTCGATCGACCACGATAGTATCACCCACCGGTGTAGACACATAAATAGGAATACCCAATGCATCACTAGGCATGACCAAATATGGGGCAAAATAAGATGACACATACAAATACGTAGACCCCGAATCAAACAACACTGAAGCATCTCTATCACAAACCAGAACCGTACCTGTAATAACCGCATCTGAAGCCTCTGCCTCGGTCCTGGCCTGAAGAGCATAACATCGGGGCTATGCCCCACCACTCTGATCTACCTCTCTGGGACGGCCTGCTGCTGGCTGGCTTCCACCTCTGGCGGTCTGAGCTCCACCTCTATGACCTCTGCCTCTACCTCTTGCACCTCTACCCCCACCTCTAGCTGGTTGGGCGGGCTGTGGAACACCTGGTGCATGAACCATGGCACGAGAACCATGGTGCTAAGAAAAATCTGGCAATATGACCGTGTCACCACAAGTGTAACAAGTCCTCGACTGCTGAGTCTGCTGGCCCTGTCGACTTGAATGACCACCACAGAAACTCTAAAGTGGCGGTGCAATGATAGGAGCTGGCGGTGCACTGAATGGCTGCAGATCAGAATAGTGCATGTGAGAACCATGGCCACCTGAGGCACCATGAGAAACCTGAAGGGCTCACTAGAAAGGCCTAGAAAGTTGACCCCTATCATACGAATCTCTGCCTCCAAATGAGGCGCCACTTAATCGGCTTGACTGACAGGGTCTCTTGTCTGCTCTATGACCACCCCTTTGTGACAATACCGTCTCAATCTTCCGGGCCACATTGGCCGCCTCCTGAAAGGATATCTTGCTCCCAGCCTCTCTAGCCATCTGGAGACGAATAGGTTGAATGAGTCCATCAATAAACCGTCTCACTCTCTCCCTCTCAATGGGAATTATAACAATAACATGGTAGGCCAACTCAATAAACCAGGTCTCGTACTGGGTGACCGTCATAGATTCCTGATGAAGACGCTCGAACTGCCTCTGATAGGCCTTTTGCTGTGTAATAGGGAGAAACTTCTCCAAAAATACATGCGTGAACTACTCCAAGGTCAAAAGTGGAGATCCTGCTGGTCCAGACCAGAATGTAGCGAAATCAACCCCGTTGGTCTCAACAATACCCATGTTCCGAAGAGCTACATGTTGCCCCATCACCGGCCTAGGCTACCACACCCAGCTGAGCTGCTCCAACTGGCTGAACTGCTGGAGTCTGAATCTAAAGAGCTACATGCTTTGGAGTACGAGTAGCAGGAGTCTGGGCCCCTCCTCCAGCATGAGAGATGGCTGGTTCTACAGGAAGCAAACCTGCTCAGGTGACACTCTCCATAAGACACACTAATCGGACCAGAGCATCCTGAAGAACTGGGGTAGAAATAAACCCCTCTGGGACCTGAGCTGGGCCCACCAGAACTGCTAGGGCTGGGGCCGGAACCTCCTCGTCAAAGTCAACCTGAGGCTCCGGCACTGGTGCTGCTGCTCGAGGCTGAGCTCTGCTCCTACCTCGGCCTCTAGCACGGCCTCGACCTCGCCCTCTGCCCCTAGCGGGAGCTGCTTGGGGCTCGATCTGCAGATGAGGAAGCGTGTGTTCTCGCCATCTGCGATAGAACAGAGTAGAAACTGGTCTTTCCAAATTTTTCCTCCTATTTACCGCTATCTTATCCCACCATGTTGAAGCATAATCGGTAAATTCGGTAATTGCTAATTTTACCTTCTTCTCCTCCGAATAATTATGGCAATCAAACACCTTCTCAACCTTTCTTTCCCAGTCTAGATAGGCATCCGGATCACTCTTCCCTTGAAAGAAAAAAGAAGAGAAAAAAATAATTGAGAGAGAAAGAAAAGATGATTTTGTGAATATTGAGAGAACCAATGAGCAAGAAAAAAAGAGGGAAGAGAAAATGAAAAACATTTGTGAGGAAAATGAAGTTGAGGTAAAAGAGAGCAAAATAAGACTATATGCGAAATCCAGAGAGTGTATGAGTGCTTATAAATGTAAAATGAATATTTCTCACTTTGGAACATCAGCCATCAAATTCTTCTTATATGTATTAATAGGTTTCTCCACATTATATTGGCGACGAGAGGTTCCCTAAGATAGAATTAAACAAACAATCAATTGATGTTGCGCATGAGAAACATTATAACTATGAGGACATGGGTTAGAAATACAGAAAGAAGCTGAAAATAAGTTGATACATTTGGGGAATCATTGGCTAGAGCTGCAACAAAACATATTCCACCACTAAATGTTATTAATACAAGTAGGATGCACATCAGTACCAAAGCATGAAAATGGATGGAAGAAGATATTGAGGCAATATAGAAGTCTATATAATCTAGTAACATAAGTGGAAAGAGTCAGAAACGTATAGAATCCAGCTTACAGTATAATCACATTAACGTTAAGAATGTAGTGAGAATGTTCAAACCAACTGAAAGAATAATGTGCGGCTATGTTGCTCGGACTCTCTGAAAATGTGGCCGGATACGTGTCAGATCCTCCAAAAGTTGTGTATTTTTTGTAGGAAAATGACACCAAAAAATAACAATAATAATACATGCAATAAAATTATTTGTGAGCGTAAATACACCAACTGGCTTGATTCGTGCTAGGCACTATCGTAATAAACTATTTCAGCAATGTGAAATGTTTTCCCAGGATTAAACAAGCCCATCTCCATTTGGGAGGATACATGAATCAGCAAAATTAAATAATAAATCCAGCAAGTTGGAAGAGAAAGAGCAACTAATATCTTATGCCAATCAAAATATTATAAAAGAAGAAATTAGAAAGAGAGGGACGTATAGGAGGGAAAGAAGATAGAGGAATTTCTTCTTTGCTAATGATTAGCTTTTCTTGGTGTTAGATCATTGAAGAATGATGGCCTAATCATGGCTATTTATAGGCCTAAGGAAAGCTTCTTACATTGTCAAATGTTTGATTGCATGAAATAGGATTGCCATTTGTTTATGGCTTAGCCATTTGGCTACATATCTTCATGCAAAGTGCCACATGGTGTGGTATTCATAGCCACTTGGCTTAGTAGAGCCATTTGTCACACAATCTTCTAAACCAATGTCACATGTAAAAAATCTTTTGACACATTACCAATAATTATCAACAATCCCCCACATCAAAAGACTTTTTTTGTTTGTTTAGGAATACGGAGTAGAAAAGAGTAAGACTTGCTGGATTTGCATGGTTCAAATGTATAGGTTTGGTGTCTTCTGGACTATGAACCAAACTTAGAACAATAAAATCTAACTCAAAGAATTACTGGTGAAATGTAATATTTCTATGAACCAATAATTCTTATTATAAGACAGAGATTTTATCAATCACATTTTGACCCTCAGTAATTTTGCTGTTCAATACAGTTTTGCGCCCAATAGAGACTAGGCCAAAATCTCATAGAAGCGGCCCACTCCACTCTCATATAAGCGAATTCATCAAGTATATACTACTTTTAAATACACCACCCATTAGGACTATGAATTTGATTAAGAGTTGTAACTCAGCCTCTCAAATAGTAGCAGTCAGGCACTCTCTATTAGTGCATCAGTGCCAATATTGACTTGTTATTACCCATATGAACCTACTTCATGGGATCTCCAATCACATAGGTTGGGTTACCATCTCTATTGACAACATGTCGGCCTTAACCCCATCTCCTTTGAGGTTTGAAGAATTAATTTTCTTCCCACGGGTTTAGTCAGTGTGTCACGATCCCTGTTCACCCTCCATGAACATGTCGTGATGGCACCTAGTTCCTACAACTAGGTAAGCCTAACAATGCGGAAATTCAATATAACTCGCGGAAATAATTAATCAAAACTGAACATATGTAAAATAATAGCCGCATATAAGGCCGCTCGGCCTATATGGCTCAAAGAAATGCAGAAGTCTACAACTCAATCCCAAAACCCGAGAACTCACGGGAAACACATGCTAAAAGAAACAATGTAAATGCTCAAATCTCCAGAATGTCTACATCAAAAGTATGATAGAATCTAAACACTACAGATAAAATACGGAAGGAGACTCTTCGGTCTGCAGATGCTGCAGATATACCTCGATGTCTCCGCTAGATCTCTTCGCCTCGATGATAGTACACCTGGGTGGAGGAACCTGGATCTGCACACAAAAAACATACGCAAAAGGGGCATGAGTACACCACAGCGGTACTCAGTAAGTGCCAAGCCTAACCTCGATTGGGTAGTGACGAGGAAGGTCAGGGCCCTACTGAGGTAAAATATAATAATAAATTAACAGTATGAAAGAAATGGCAGTAATAATGAGTGCAGCAGTGGAATAAAACAAGCTAAACAAAGCAATATCAAATACGCAAAGAAAGTAGCAACCATAGAATAAGTACAACCCAATATCAATGGTAACAATGAGGATCTCCCATGATACCGTTCTGTAGTCCTTTTCTCGACTGTCCAGTGAATCTCCCGGGATACCGTCCCGTAGTTCATTACATATGTAAATTCGAAGGATCTCTCGGGATACCGTCCCGTAGTCCAACCATCAATATGCAGCGGGATCTATCAGGAATCTAACCCGCAGTCCCAAAGTAAAAGTGCAGGGGGATCTATCAGGAATCTAACCGGCAGTCCCAAAGTAAAAGTGTAGGAGGATCTACCGGGAATCGAACCCGTAGTCCCAAAGTAAACAAATATGGGGGGGGGGGGGGAGCTACCGAAATCCCACATCCGTAGTCCCAATATAAATGCGCAATAACCACCAGAAGATATACCGAAATGAAGTACCAATAGACAAGCAACAGGTAGTACTGGCCTAGCATGCTTCACGTAGTACAGTCAAGGCAACTTAAGCAATTAGGCAAGTTAAATCAACTAAACATGCTTTTCTAATCTAGCACAGGTTATAATTGCAAGTAAAATAAAGCAAATATAAAAGAAAATCAATCTCAATATCTTAAGTAAAAACTAGATTTTTAATAATTGGCTCAAGTAGGCGCTCGTCACCTCACGTACAAGGTACTCAAAATATCAAATAACAAATCCTAAGGGGAAAGGTCCCCCACACAAGGTTAGACAAGCCACTTACCTCGAACCGGTATAAAAATCAACCAGAAACCACGCCTTTGTCACGAGTATCCGACTCCAAATGGCCCAAATCTATTCAATTCAATTACATATCGTAAATAACATTGCAAACAACTGGTTTCACTATTTAATTCAAAGCTACGACATGAAATTAGAAAAATAACCAAAATGCCCTTCAGGACAATATCTCGAAATTGAATAATTTTTATATTTTCAGAACCCTCGTACTCTCACAAGTCCAACCATATAAAAATCTCCCAAATCGGAGGTCAAACACCCACTCAAAACTCAATAGTTGGGTCAATGAAGTTTTACCAATTTTTCATTCAAAAATCTGAATTTTAAAGATGAATTCGTGATTAGATTAGTGGGTTTTAAGCATAAGGGAGTAGAGAATCGTTACCCAATCGTTGCTCTTGAAACCCCTTAAAATTTCTCCCAAATCCGAGCTCTCTAGCTTGAGATTTGTTAAAAATGGCTAACCCTCGTTTTTGAAAAGTTTATAACTGCCCAGGCCCGTTATGCATCGCGAACTGGTTCGGCGTCCTATACAGTTTATTGTGATGCCTCACGGTTGGACTTGGAGTGGTGTCCTTGAAGGACGGTAGGGTGATTACCTACGCATTCAGACAGTTGAAGATACATGAGAAGAATTACCCTGTCCATGACCTTTAGTTAGCTGCTATTGTTCATGCCTTGAAGATCTAGCGTCATTACTTGTACGGCATGCCTTGTGAGATTTACACGGATCATCGAAGTTTACAGCACTTGTTCAAGCAAAAAGATCTAAACTTGCGCTAGAGGAAGTGGTTGGAGTTACTGAAGGATTATGATATTACTATTCTGTATCACCCTGGCAAGGACAATGTGGTGGTGAATGCCTTGAGTCACCGGGCGGAGAGTTTGGGTAGTTTGGCATATTTACCAGCTTTAGAGAGGCCTATGGCAATGGATGTTCAGACCTTAGCCAGTCAGTTTGTGAGATTGGATCTTTCGGAGCCTAGTCGGGTTCTAGCCTGTGTGGTCTCCCGGTCTTCAGTATATGATCGTATCCGGGAGCGGCAGTATGATGACCCTCATTTGCTTGTCCTTCAAGACAAGGTTCAGCGTGTAGATGCCCGAGACATTGGAGATGATGGGGTATTGAGGATGCAGGGCCGGATTTGTGTGCCCAATGTTGATGGTCTTCGAGAGTTGATTCTAGCAGAGGCCCATAGTTTGCGGTATTCCATCCATCCGGGTCCCGCAAAGATGTATCAGGACGTGAGGCAGCACTATTAGCGGAAGCGGATGAAGAAAGATATAGTTGGTTATGTGTCTAGATGCCTCAACTGCCAGCAGTTGAAGTATGAGCACCAGCGCCCGGGTGGGTTGCTTCAGCAGATAGAGATTTCAGAGTGGAAATGGGAGCGCATCACCATAGACTTTGTATCTGGACTCCCACGGACCTTGAAGAAGTTTGATGCCATTTGGGTCAGTGTGGATCGATTGACCAAGTCTGCTCATTTCATTCCAGTATGTACCACCTATTCATCGGAGCGGTTGGCGGAGATTTATATCCGGGAGATCGTCCGTCTGCATGGTATTCCAGTCTCTATTATTTCAGACAGGGTTACTCAGTTTACATCGCGGTTTTGGAGAGCCGTGCAGTAGGAGTTAGGTACTCGGGTGGAGTTGAGCACCGCATTTCACCCCCGGACGGATGGACAGTCTGAGCGCACTATTCAGATTCTGGAGGATATGCTCCATGCGTGTGTGATTGAGTTTGGAGGGTCCTGGGATCATTTCATGCCATTGGCAGAGTTTGCTTACAACAACAGTTATCAGTACAGCATTCAGATGGCGCCGTATGAGGCCTTATGTGGTAGGAGGTGTAGATCTCCGGTGGGTTGGTTTGAGCCGGGTGAGGCTAGGATATTGGGCACGGAGTTGGTGCGGGATGCATTGGAGAAGGGTTAAGATAATTCAGGATAGACTTCGTATAGACCAGTCCAGACAGAAGAGCTACGCGGACTGGAAGATCCGTGATGTTTCATATATGGTTGGTGAGCCGGTTTTGCTTCGAGTTTCACCTATGAAAGGCGTCATGAGGTTTGGGAAGAAAGGAAAGCTGAGTCCGAGGCTTATTGGCCCTTTTGAGATCTTGAGGCGAGTTGGGGACGTTGCTTATAAGCTTGCCTTACCTCCCAGTTTGGCCGGAGTTCATCCGGTATTCCATGTTTCGATGCTTCGGAGGTATCACGGGGACCCGTCGCACGTGTTGGATTTTAGTTCAGTCCAGTTGGACAAAGATCTATCTTATGTTGAGGAGCCAGTGGCTATATTGGACAGGCAGATCAGAAAGTTAAGGTCGAAGAACATTGCTTCAGTAAAGGTTTAGTGGCGGGGCCAGCTAGCCGAGGAGGCGACTTGGGAGACCAAGCGGGATATGCGCAGCCGATACCCTCATCTTTACACTACTTCAGGTATGTTCTCTATGCTCGTTCGAGGACGAACGAATGTTTAAGTGTAGGAGGATTTAACGACCTGGCTGGTTGTTTTTGGAATTTACACCCCGATCCCCCATTAACTGCTTCCCCTAAGTTCATTTCTGCTATTTTGGTTTACCGGGACGTTCGGTGTTAGGATTCGGAGGCTTTTGGGACACTTAGTCCCTAAAAGAGAGCTTAAGAGTTGGAAAATGGTCCGTAATCGGAACAGTGTGAAGACAACCTCGTAAAGGAAATCTAATGGTTCCGTTAGCTCCGTTAGGTGATTTCGGGGTTAGGAGCGTATTCGGAATGTATTTTGGAAGTCCATAGCTCATTTAGGCTTGAAATGCCGAAGTTTGTATTTTTGAAGTTTCCGGTCCGATAGTGAGTTTTTGATCCGAGGGACGGAATGGAATTTCGGAAGTTGCAGTAGCTCCGTCATGTCATTTGGGATATGTGTGCAAAATTTCAGGTCATTCGGACGTGTTTTGGTTATGTTTTTGATCGAAAACGTATTTGGAAGAAATTTGAAGTTCTTAGGCTTGAATCATTGATTAAATCGGGTTTCCAGTGTTGTTTTAGGTGTTTTAAGGATTGGTACAAGTTCGAATAAGATATTAGGTGGTATTGGTGCTTTTGGTTGAGGTCCCGGGGGCCTCGGGATGATTTCGGGTGGTTGACGAAAAGATTTGAAGTTGAATGGGCTGCTGAAGTTCTGGTACCTGTCATAACCGCACCTGCGGTTTGGTTTCCGCTGGTGCGGAGCCGTAGAAGCTGCCGGCCCATCGCAGATGCGAAATTTGGACTCCTCAGCTTTTTCCGCAGGTGCGGAAGATCGACCGCAGATGCCGTTACGCACCTGCGAGGCCCCTACCGCAGATGCGGAACCTTGGGTCTTTATTGAAACCACGGAAGCGGGGTATTTTTTTGCATAAGAGGGACCGCAGAAGCGGAAACACTTGTTCAGAAAAGGGAATTTCGAGGGTTGACTTTCAAAAGTTGGAAAAATCAATTGAGAGCTCGGGAGAGGGCGATTTTGAGTGGATTTTGAAGAGAAGATCATTGGGTAACATTTCCTTAATCCCTTTTAGTTGTATTCCATCAATATATAGCTTAATACATCATCTAATTTCGAATTAGGAATCAAAATGGGGGAAAACTTCTTAGACCAAACTATTGGGTTTTGATTGAGCATTTGACCTCCGTTTTGGGAGATTTTTATATGGTTAGACTCGTGAGAGTATGAGGGTTCTGAAAATATGAAAATCATTCGATTCTGAGGCATTGGCCGGAGGGACGTTTTGGTCATTTTTACCTATTTTCGTGCCTAGCTTTAAATTTAATAGTGGAATCAGTTGTTTGCAATATTATTACGATATGTAATTGAATTGAATAGATTTGGGCCATTTGGAGTCGAATACTCGTGGCAAAGGCATGGTTCCTAATTGATTATTGAGCCGGTTCGAGGTAAGTGGCTTGTCTAACCTTGTGTGGGGGACCTTTCCCTTTAGGACATGATCTTTGAATATTTGAATGCCTCGTACGTGAGGTGACGAGCGCGTACTTGAGCTAATTGTTGTAAACCCGTTTCTACTTGAAGTATTTAAATTGAGATTTCCTGTTTACTTGTTCATTTTAGACTGTAAGTTTAAACGTGTGCTAGCTTAGAGAAGCATGTTTAGTTGACTTACTTACTTAATTGTTTAACTGTACTATTTGTATTCTGTGAAGCATGTTAGGCTAGAACTCACTATTACTTGTTCTGATTATAGCATTAATTCTGAGATTATAAGTTATTGTGGTTGTGTGTTTAATTTGGGACTACGGGACGGCTTCCCGGGAGATCCCCCTATACTTGATATATTCTGGATTGAGGGTGCGAGATACCAAGAGATCCCTGGCACATGTATTTCTATATATTGGGATACCAAGAGATCCCCGGCTTACTTATTGAGGATACCAAGAGATCCTTGGGATACCAAGAGATCCCCATTGTATACGGTAAGGATACCAAGAGATCCTCGGGATACTAAGAGATCCCCAGTGTATATGATGAGGATACCAAAAGATCCCTGGTGCCTATAATGAGGATACCAAGAGATCCTCGGGATACCAAGAGATCCCTGGTGCCTATGATGAGGATACCAAGAGATCCTCGGGATACCAAGAGATCCCCGACTATTATTCCTTGTTGAGAGCAGTATTCCTTGTATTGTTACCTTTGCTTTCTATTACTATTCTTCCTTATTTATCTGGTTTAGATTCACGCTGTAGACTTTATTTAAACTGTTTCCATTATCTTATTATTTATTATATTTTATCTCAGTAGGGCCCTGACCTTCCTCGTCACTACCCAACCGAGGTTAGGCTTGGCACTTACTGAGTACTGCTTCTGTGTACTCACTCCTCTTCTGCACATGTTTTTTTTCATGTGCAGATCCAGGTACCTCTACTCAGGCGCACTATCCTTGAGGCGAGGAGTTATAAGGAGACATCGAGGTATATCTGCCGCATCCGCAGACCAGAAGTCTCTATTCTGTTCCAGCTTTAGTATCTAGTTTATTTCGTTCTCTCAGTTGTTTAGATATTCTAGAGTTAGAGCAGCGTACTATGTTTCTATTAGCCTGTGGTTCCCGTGAGTTTCCAAGTTTTGGGATTGAGTTGTAGACTTCCGCATTTCTTTGGGGTTATATAGGCCGAACGGCCTTATATGCAGTTATTTTTTTACATATGTTCAGTTTTAATTAATTATTCTGCAAGTTATATTAAATTTCTGCATTGTTAGGCTTACCTAGTTGTAGGAACTAGGTGCCATCACATCATGTTCATGGAGGGTGAACTGGGGTCGTGACGTGCATATATCAGAGCTCTAGGTTCATAGGAGTCACGAAACATAGGTCAGTTTGTTAGAGTCTCGGTGATCCGTACGGAGACGTCTGTACTTATCTACGAGAGGCTATGTAACTGTTTCGGAAAAAAATCTTCATTTAATTTGAATTCCTTGTCGTGCGACATTTTTGACATCAATTCTAAACTTCTGTCTTCTATTCTCTCACAGATGGTGAGGACACGTGCTACACGAGATGACCAGGCACCCACGCCCCCTACTGTAGCCGTCAGAGGCCGGAGCTGGGGTAGAGGTCGAGGACGCGCACATGGTGCAGCCAGAACACCTGCGCGAGCTGCCGCTGAGATACCACCAGCAGATCCAGTCGGAGCCCAGGCACCTGGCACACTTACTACTGCCACTACTATTCCAGCGCTCCAGGAGACTTTGGCTCATTCATGAGCATGTACACTACCTTAGCTCAGGCAGGGTTGCTTCCCCTTGCTGCAGCCACATCCCAGGTCGGGGGAGGAGCACAGACTCCCACCGTCCGCACTCCTGAGCAGTGAGTGCAGGTTGAGCAGGCTCCCGATATTATTCCCGCACTGCCTGCAGCGCCAGTTCCGACCGAGGATGGGTCAGTTGCTTCAGAGGACGAGCAGCGGAGACTTGAGAGGTTCAAGAAATATGATCCCCCAGTGTTCAGTGGATTAGCATCAGACGATGCCTTGGAATTTCTAGAGGAGTGCCACCGTATTCTTCGCACTATGGGCATAATGGAGTCTAGTGGGGTTTCTTTCACTGCCTTTCAGCTTCGCAGAGCCGCCTATGATTGGTGGCGCACTTATGAGATAGACAGCCTAGTCGAGGCTGCTACACTGACTTAGACCCAGTTCTCGGAGATATTTATGAAAGAGTTTTCCCCTAGAGTCTCAGGGACGCATGGCGCGCAGAGTTTGTGCATTTGCGCCAGGGTGCTATGACAGTTTCGGAGTATGCTATCCGTTATACCAGGTTGACCAGGCATGCACCGGCTTTGGTTGCTACAGTTCGGGAGAGAGTTTGCAGGTTCATTGAGGGTCTTATTCCACCCATTAGATCTAGCATGGCTCGAGAGTTGGAGGTGGACATTCCTTATCAGCAGGTAGTAAGCATTGCTAGGAGGATTGAGGGTATGCTCGCCAGGGAACGAGGGGATAGAGAGGCCAAGAGGTCTCGAGAGTCGGGCCACTACTCTGGTGCCCGTACCCCAGCAACAGGTCGACATGGTAGGGGTTTTGTGGGTCGCCCCATTCATTCAGCTCTTCCAGCAGCCAGCAGTGCTCCAGCTCCGCCTATACCTCAGGAGACTTACTATGCACCTCCAGTTTCCAGCGCGCCTCCTGCGCGGGGTGCTTTCAGAGGTCAGTCTAGCAAACCTGGCCCTAGCCAGTCATAGCCACCACATCCTCCTAGAGCTTGTTTTGAGTGTGGTGACACCCGTCATATGGTGAGGGATTGCCCTAGATTTGGGAGTAGTGCACCTTTACAGACTGCTCAGCCACAGTGTGCTCCTCAGAGTTCTCAGGCCATGATCACAGCTCCCGCTGCTACCCCATCTGCCCAGCCAGCTAGGGGCAGAGGTCGGGGAGGTAGAGGTCGCTCTCGAGAGAGAGGCCAGGCCAGATATTATGCTATTCCTGCTCGTACCAAGGCTCTTGCCTCTGATTCTATCATTACAGGTATTATACTAGTTAGTCGCAGAGAGGCATCGGTTCTATTCCATCCAGGCTCTACCTATTCTTATGTGTCTTCTTATTTGCTCTGCATTTGGGATAGCCCGAGCTTCATTGAGTTCTCCTGTTTACGTTTCTACTCCCGTGGGAGATTCTCTTATTGTGGACCGCGTTTATCATTCGTAATTGGTTACTATTCGTGGTTTTGAGACCAGAGCGGCTGTATTGTTACTCGGTATGGTTGACTTTGATATTATTCTGGGCATGGACTGGTTGTCACCCCATCATGCTATTCTTGACTGTCACGCCAAGACCGTGATGCTAGCTATGCCAGTTATTCCGCGTATTGAGTGGAGTGGTATCTTAGATCACACTCCCAGTAGAGTTCTCTCTTTTCTTAAAGCTCAGCGTATGGTTGAGAAGAGGCACCACGTATTTAGCTTATGTGAGAGATGAAAGTGTTGATACCGTTTCTGTTGATTCTGTCCCAGTGGTACGGGATTATCCCGATGTGTTTCCAGCTGATCTTCCGGGTATGCCACCTGATAGAGACATTTATTTTGGTATTGATTTGTTGCCGGGCACTCAGCCCATTTCCATTCCTCCGTACCGTATGGCTCCTCCTAAGTAGAAGGAGTTGAAGGATCAGTTACAGGAATTGCTTGATAAGGGTTTTATTCGACCCAGTGTTTCACTGTGGGGTGCTCCTATCTTGTTTGTGAAGAAAAAGGATGGTTCTATGCGCATGTGTATCGATTATCGTCAGTTGAACAAAGTTACGGTGAAGAACCGTTATCCCTTTCCTCGTATTGATGATCTATTTGACTAGTTTTAGGGCGCACAGGTGTTTTCTAAGATTGATTTGCGCTTAGGTTATCACCAGCTGAAGATTCGGGAGCCAAATATCCCGAAGACTACCTTCAGGACTCGGTATGGCCATTACGAGTTCCTGGTTATGTCGTTTGGGCCGACCAATGCCCCAGCAGCTTTTATGCATTTGATGCACAGTGTATTCAGGCCCTATCTCGACTCGTTCGTCATTGTTTTCATATATGATATTCTTGTATACTCCCGGAGTTGGGAAGATCATGAGCAGCACCTGAGGACAGTGTTTCAGACCCTGAGAGAGAAGAAGTTATATGCAAAGTTCTCAAAATGTGAGTTCTGGTTGAGTTCTGTGGCATTCCTAGGCCACATGGTATCGAGTGAGGGCATTCGGGTAGATCCGAAGAAGGTGGAGGCCGTGCAGAGTTGGCCCAGGCCCTCCTCCGCTATAGATATTTGTAGTTTCCTTGGCTTGGCGGGTTATTACCGTTGTTTTGTGGAGGGGCTTTCATCGATTGCAGCCCCTATGACTAGATTGACCCAAAAAGGTGCTCTATTTCAGTGGACGAATGAGTGTGATGCGAGCTTTCAGAAGCTCAAGACAGCTTTGACTTCAGCCCCTATTCTGATATTGCCTACTAGTTCGGGGTTCTATACAGTTTATTGTGATGCCTCACGGGTTGGACTTGGAGCGGTGTTGATGCAGGACGGTAGAATGATTGCCTACACGTCTAGACAGTTGAAGATACATGAGAACAATTACCCTGTCCATGACCTTGAGTTAGCTGCTATTGTTCATGCCTTGAAGATCTGGCGTCATTACTTGTATGTCGTGCCTTGTGAGATTTACACAGATCATCGGAATTTACAGCACTTGTTCAAGCAAAAAGATCTAAACTTGCGCCAGAGGAGGTGGTTGGAGTTACTGAAGGATTATGATATTACTATTCTGTATCACCCTGGCAAGGCCAATGTGGTGGCAGATGCCTTGAGTCGCCGGGCGGAGAGTTTGGGTGGTTTGGCATATTTACCAGCTTCAGAGAGGCCTACGGCAATGGATGTTCAGGCCTTATCCAGTCAGTTTGTGAGATTGGATCTTTCGGAGCCCAGTCAGGTTCTATCCTATGTGGTCTCCCGGTCTTCCCTATTTGATCGTATCTGGGAGCGGCAGTATGATGACCCTCATTTGCTTGTCCTTCAGGATAAGGTTCAGCGTGGAGATGCCCGAGATGTGACCATTGGAGATGATGGGGTATTGAGGATGCAGGGCCGGATTTGTGTGCCCAATGTTGATGGTCTTCCAGAGTTGATTCTAGCAGAGGCCCATAGTTCGCGGTATTCCATCCATCTGGGTGCCGCGAAGATGTATCAGGACTTGAGGCAGCACTATTGGTGGAGGCGGATGAAGAAAGATATAGTTGGTTGTCTAGATGCCTCAACTGCCAGCAGGTGAATTATGAACACCAGCGCCCGGGTGGGTTGCTTCAGCAGATAGAGATTCTGGAGTGGAAATGGAAGCGCATCACCATTGATTTTGCATCTGGACTCCCACTGACCTTGAAGAAGTTTGATGCCATTTGGGTCATTGTGGATCGATTGACCAAGTCCGCTCATTTCATTCCAGTGTGTACCACCTATTTATCAGAGCGGTTGGCGGAGATTTATATCCGGGAGATCATCCATCTACATGGTATTCCAGTATCTATTATTTCAGACAGGGATACTCAGTTTACATCACGGTTCTGGAGAGCCGTGCAGCAGGAGTTAGGTACTCGGGTGGAGTTGAGCACCGCATTTCACCCTCAGACGGACGGACACTCTGAGCACACTATTCAGATTCTAGAGGATATGCTTCATGCGTGTGTGATTGAGTTTGGAGGGTCTTGGGATCATTTCTTGCCATTGGCAGAGTTTGCTTACAACAACAGTTATCAGTCTAGCATTCAGATGGCGCCGTATGAGGCCTTATATGGTAGGAGGTGTAGATCTCCGATGGGTTGGTTTGAGCCAGGTGAGGCCAGGTTATTGGGCACAGAGTTGGTATGGGATGCATTGGAGAAGGTTAAGATAATTCAGGATAGACTCCGTACAACCCAGTCCAGACAAAAGAGCTACGCGGACAGGAAGGTCCGTGATGTTTCATATATGGTTGGTGAGCGGGTTCTGCTTCGGGTTTCGCCTATGAAAGGCGTCATGAGGTTTGGGAAGAAAGGAAAGCTGAGTCCGAGATTTATTGGCCCTTTTGAGATCTTGAGGCGAGTTGGGGACGTTGCTTATGAGCTTGCCTTACCTCCTAGTTTGGTCAGAGTTCATCCGGTATTCCATGTTTCGATGCTCCGGAGGTATCACGGGGACCCGTCGCACGTGTTGGATTTCAGTTCAGTCCAGTTGGACAAGGATCTATCTTATGTTGAGGAGCCAGTGGCTATATTGGACAGGCAAATCAAGAAAGTTGAGGTCGAAGAACATTGCTTCAGTAAAGGTTCAGTGGCGGGGCCAGCCAACCGAGGAGGCGACTTGGGAGACCGAGCGGGATATGCGCAGCCGATACCCTCATCTTTTCACTACTTCACGTATGTTCTCTATGCTCGTTCGAGGACGAACGAATATTTAAGTGTAGGAGGATTTAATGACCTGGCCGGTTATTTTTGGAATTTACACCCCGATCCCCCATTAACTGCTTCCCCTAAGTTCATTTCTGCTATTTTGGTTTTGCCGGGACATTCGGTGTTAGGATTCAGAGTCTTTTGGGACACTTAGTCCCTAAAAGAGAGCTTAAGAGTTGAAAAATGGTCCGTAATCGAAACAGTGTGAAGACGGCCTCGTAAAGGAAATACGATGGTTATGTTAGCTCCGTTAGGTGATTTCGGGGTTGGGAGCGTATTCAGAATGTATTTTGGAAGTCCGTAGCTCATTTAGGCTTGAAATGCCGAAGTTTGTATTTTTGAAGTTTCTGGTCCGATAGTGAGTTTTTGATCCTAGGGACGGAATGGAATTCCGGAAGTTGTAGTAGCTCCGTCATGCCATTTGGCAGTAGGCATTTTTTGGTTAGGTTTTTGATCGAAAGCGTATTTGGAACAAATTTGAAGTTCTTAGGCTTGAATCAATGATTAAATCAGGTTTCCGGTGTTGTTTTAGGTGTTTTAAGGATTGGTACAAGTTTGAATAAGGTTATTGGTGCTTTTGGTTGAGGTCCCGGGGGCCTCGGGATGATTTCGGGTGGTTGACGGAAAGATTTGAAGTTGAATGGGCTGCTGAAGTTCTGGTACCTGTCATAACCGCACCTGCGGTTTGGTTTCCGCAGGTGCGGAGCCGTGGAAGCAGCCGGCCCATCGCATATGCGAAATTTGGACTCCTCAGCTTTTTCAGCAGGTGCGGAAGATCGAATGCAGATGCGGTTATGCACATGCGAGGCCCCAACCGCAGATGCGGAACCTTGGGTCTTTATTGAAATCGCAGAAGCGGGGTATTTTTCGCTGAAGCGGAATCCACAGGTACGGTATAAGACCGCGGAAGCGGATCCTAGTAACTTAAGGGAAAGCCGCAAAGGCGGCTCACTTTCCGCATACGGGGGACCGCAGAAGCGGAAACTTGTCCGCAGAAGCGGAAACACCTGTTCAGAAAAGGGAATTTCGAGGGTTGAGTTTCAAAAGTTGGAAAAATCAATTGAGAGCTCGGGAGATGGCGATTTTGAATGGGTTTTGAAGAGAAGATCATTGGGTAATGTTTCCTTAATCCCTTGAAGTTGTATTCCATCAATATATAGCTTAATACATCATCTAATTTCAATTTAGGAATCAAAATGGGGGAAAACTTCTTAGACCAAACTATTGGGTTTTGGGTGAGCATTTGACCTCCATTTTGGGAGATTTTTATATGGTTAGACTCGTGAGAGTACGAGGGTTCTGAAACTATGAAAATCATTCGATTCCGAGGTGTTGGTCTGAGAGGCGTTTTGGTCATTTTTACCTATTTTAGCGCCTAGCTTTAAATTTAATAGTGGAATAAGTTGTCTGCAATATTATTTATGATATGTAATTGAATTGAATAGATTTGGGCCATTTGGAGTAGGATACTTGTGGCAAAGGTGTGGTTCCTAATTGATTATTGAGCCGATTCGAGGTAAGTGGCTTGTCTAACCATGTGTGGGGGACCTTTCCCCTCAGGACATGATCTTTGAATATTTGAATGCCTCGTACGCGAGGTGACGAGTGCGTACTTGAGCTAATTGTTGTAAACCCGTTTCTACTTGAAGTATTTAAATTGAGATTTCCTGTTTACTTGTTCATTTTAGACTGTAAATTTAAACGTGTGCTAGCTTAGAGAAGCATGTTGAGCTGACTTACTTGCTTAATTGTTTAACTATACTATTTGTACTTTGTGAAGCATGTTAGGCTAGAACTCACTATTACTTGTTATGATTATAGTATTTATTCTGAGATTATGAGTTGTTGTGGTTGTGTGTTTAATTTGGGACTATGGGACGGCTTCCCGGGAGATCCCCCCGTACTTGATATATTCTGGATTGAGGGTGCGGGATACCAAGAGATCCCTGGCACATTTATTTCTATATATTGGGATACCAAGAGATCCCCGGCTTACTTATTGAGGATACCAAGAGATCCTCGGGATACCAAGAGATCCCCAGTGTATATGATAAGGATACCAAGAGATCCTCGGGATACTAAGAGATCCCCAGTGTATATGATGAGGATACCAAGAGATCCCTGGTGCCTATGATGAGGATACCAAGAGATCCTCATGATACCAAGAGATCCCCGACTATTATTCCTTGTTGAGAGCAGTATTCCTTGTATTGTTACCTTTGCTTTCTATTACTGTTCTTCCTTATTTATCTGGTTTAGATTCTCGCAGTAGTCTTTATTTAAACTGTTTTCGTTATCTTATTATTTATTATATTTTATCTCAGTAGGGCCCTGACCTTCCTCGTCTCTCAGTTGTTTAGATATTCTGGAGTTAGTGCAGCGTACTATGTTTCTATTAGCCTGTGGTTCCCGTGAGTTTCCGTGTTTTGGGATTGAGTTGTAGACTTTCGCATTTCTTTGGGGTTGTATAGGCCGAGCGGCCTTATATGCAGTCATTATTTTACATATGTTCAGTTTTAATTAATTATTCCGCAA
>MU735498.1:0-20201 GCA_026770625.1 Nicotiana glauca
AAGTCAACCCCCCGATCAAACTCTCCGAAAACCTTCAACTTTCTATCTTTAGCCAAATGGCTTCAAAATGGTCTATGGACCTCCGAATGCACTTCCGATCGCGCCCCCAACTCCAGAATCACTATACGGAGCTATTGAGAGTCTCGGAATTCCAAACGGACTTTGATAACACTGCAATGCTCTTCAAGCCAAACTTATAAAAATTCTTCTAAAATGCCAACTTCCATAATAGGCGCCAAAACGCTCCCGGGTTATTCAAAACCCAATCCGGGCATACGCCCAAGTCCGAAATCATCATACGAACCTGCTGGAACCTTCAGATCCCGATTCCGAGGTCGTTTACTTGAAATTCAAATCCTAGCTCATTCTTTCAACTTTAAGCTTTCGAAATGAGAATTCTCTTCCCAAATCAACTCTGGACTTCTTGAAATTTAATTCCGACCACGTGTACAACTCATAATACCTTAAATGAAGCTGTTCATGGCCTCGGACTACTGAACGGAGCGCTAGTACTCAAAACGACCGGCCGAGTCGTTACACAATGATAGTTTCTAAAGCTTATTTTGATTTATTTGAATATTAATTTGCCATATTCGAGTAGTTTGGAGGCTTGTGCTAAAGAAAATACAGTATTTGATGGTTGATTTGTCCCAAAAAGAGGTAAATTTTTTTGTTAACCTTGATTTGAAGAAATTAGAATGTAATTGCATCTAATTACTATGTGTTGGGAGAGACGTATGCGCAAGGTGAGGGGTGTATATGTGTTTGCTATGGATTAAGCATACATGTAAAATTGACTTTTATGCTTTAATTAGATTGTGATACTCTTTGACTATTCTTATTCATGTTGGCAGTCGTGCTGAGCCTGTTGCAATATTGGGTAGTAAGGCTATTGAAATGTTGATTTGGCTATTGGTGATAAGTGATCTACTTCCCTTATGGCAAGTTATGTTCAATCACTCTTCTTGATATTGTTTGTTCTTTTCACCTTGCTTGGTATTGTTTACATGTTTATGCGTGGTAGGAAGAGTGAATTGCAGGTAATGTGTTTTCGTGCTCGTGAGGAGGAGTAATATGCACGAGGTATATTTCCGTGCTTTTGAGAATGAGAGTAAAAATTCGAAGAGTGATGTTGTGCCATTTGATTGATATCTCTTATTCCTTACTTTTACGATATAGACTGAGAGTTTGGCTATGTTGTTTCATAGTCGCATTGTCAAATTACATGGACTTGAATTGTGGTGAAAGACTTGTTTGGTGTTGTTTACGTCATTATACTTCTTAGTTACTTCTTTCATTATTCCTCTTATTATTTATTTTGCTACTACACTTGTTATCTCACGTGTTACCTAATTGCTATCTTAGTTGCTACTTTTTCTTTGTTCTCTTAATTGCTATATCTTTCTTTATTTTCTCTTTACTTAAGTGCACAAATTTATATGTTGGTATTTTTTCTTGGACTCGTCACTTTCTAATAGGAGTTAGGCTTGACACTTACGAAATATATTGGTTCGGTTGTACTCATACTACACTTATACACTTTTTATGCAGACTTTGGCATCAGACTTATTAGTGGTACTCAAAGGATAAACTAGCTTGCTTGGCTGCAGAGACTCGAGGTGGTATTGCATTATCATCCGCAAGTCTTGATGTTACCCATTTTATAGACTTTATACTATTTAGTCATATCAAACAGTGTATTTGTCATTTCAGACATTGTATTAAGTAGTTGTGTAGAAGCTCATGTACTCGGTGACACTAGTTCTGGGACGATTTTAGATGGTTGTTGGATTTAGTCTTGTTACGTACTGGTTTGCGTAGCAAGCGATGTTGGATGCCATCACGACTTGTTGATTGGAATTGTGGGCCGTGACAAGAAATACAAAATGTGTGCACATGAGTGTCTTTTATTTTCATAATTTAGGAGTTGTGAATAAAGGCAACTTGTCCTCCACAGATGTCACTCCTACCTTGTCCCTAATGTTACACCCCATGTTTTCGTACGTGAAAGTATGCCATAAGAAATGTATTGGTCTATCCATAACTCCTTCCCTCTCAATATCTGGGAGAACAAATGGATTTACAATTCAAACAACCTTAGAACCTATGTGATAGGCCCGTTAACTAAAAAACAATTACTATTAAAATATGTGATGTTAGATCTAACAACAAGTGGAACCTTGATGATTTATCTTTTGACATCCCTCCATAGATATATATATATATTCTCCGCTTTCATTCCCATAGAGAGTAATAAGGACACTCTTATATGGGACCTTAATGAGAATGGCACCTTTACGATAAAATGGTGTTACGATCTTATAGAAGGTAATATGCCCTCTATAATACCTTAATTGGGTATGGAACTTGCAATGTTCCAACAAAACAAAATATTTCTTATGGCTATGTATCCATAATAAATTACCATGTAGAAGCAATCTATCACACATAAGCATGAACATAGACGAGCAATGCACTATATGTCGGAAGGAGCCAGAAACAATCAGTCACATCTTCTTTTCTTGTTTTATAGTTCAATCTATACGGATGCAATTATGTATCAATACAAGTTATTGTCACGACCACCGGTTCGCCCTCCGTGAACCATCGTGACGGCACCTAGTCTCTACGACTAGGTAATTCTAAATTGCGGAAAAGAAACCAATATTTGCGGAAGTAAAACAATTTAAAACAGAAATAAGAAATAACTAATGTATAAATGTGCCGCTCGGCATACACCATATTTAACTCTCAAAACCAACACATAAATCCAAGACCTGGAAACCCATGAATCACAAGCTAAGAAGTACTACATAACTCTAACTCATGAATATCTAACAAGAACTGAAATATAGAAGGGCTAATATTAAACAACAAGAATAGAAAGAGACTCCTCGATCTGCGGACGTGGCAGATATACCTAGAAGTCGCTATAGCAGTCGCCCTGCCTCAAAGGTGGTAGGACTGAGTCGAAGTACCTGGATCTGCACATGAAAAACATGCGCGGGAAGGGCATGAGTACACCACAATGGTACTCAATAAGTGCCAAGCCTAACCTCGGTTGGGTAGTGACGAGGAAGGTCAGGTCCCTACTGAGGTTAAATAAGATATAAGGTTTAACAGTGTGAAATAAACAGCGTAAATAAGTAACACAAGATATGAAGGACAACAACAACTATTACAGAGGCAAGAAAAACACAGTAAGAGAATACAGCTCAGCTCCAAGATAACAACCGGGGATCTCCCAGGATACCGTCCTGTAGTCCCCAAATATAAATATCATATACAGTGGATCTCCCGGGTGTAGTCCCGTAGTTCAACTCATAAATGTGCGGGGATCTATCGGAATACCACATCTATAGTCCTAAATATAAATACTTAGTACTGGGGAATCTACCGGGTGCAATCCTATAGTTCCAATATAAAAGTGCAGGGGATCTCCCGAAATGCAATTCTGTAGTCCCAAAGTAAACATACAGGGGAGCTCCCGGGATACCATCCTGTAGTCCCAAAGTAAATACACAGCAGCAACAAGAACTCAATTCAATCAATTTCATACCAAAGTTAGACAGATAATTCTAACCTGGCCTGCCTCACGTAATACAAATAAGGTAGTTAAGTCAAATAGAACAATTTAGTCAAGTGGACATGCTTCTCTAGACTAATAGCAGGCTAAATTTCCAAGTAGTGTAAGCAAGAAAAGAAGAACACAATTCAAGGCTATATTTAATGAAATAAAAATCGGATTTCAAACAATTAGCACAATTACGCGATCGTCACCTCATGTACAAGGAACTTCAATTATCACAATATCAATTCTAAGGGGAAAGGTCCCCCACACAAGGTTAGACAAGCCACTTACCTCGAACCGGCTCAAATGTCAACCCGAAACCACATTCTTGCCACGAGTATCCGACTCCAAATGGCCCAAAACTAATCAATTAAATTTCATAATGTAAATAACACTTCAAATAACTAACTCTACAATTAAATTCTAAGCTAATATGCGAAACTAGAAAAAATGACCAAAACGCCCCTCAGGCTCACGTCTCGGAATTAGGTAAAAATTACGTTTTCGGAATCCTCATACTTTCACGAGTATATGCATAACAAGAACACTGGAATTGGAGTTCAATTGAACCCTCAAATATCCCTTTTTAGGTCTCTTAAACTCAAACCCTAATTACCCATTTTCCCCAAGTTTTCTACCACTAATCAGGTCTTTAATCACATAAAAACGAGTTATGAAGTCAAAAATGTTACCTCTAAGTGATCTTGAATCCCTCTTCAACCCTCTTCAAAAAGCTTCAAAATCGCCTAACAATGGAGGAACCTAGGCTAAAATTTGCGAAATAGACCTTTTAAAATATTCTGCCCAGGCATTTAAATCCTTCTTCGTGAACGTGGTCAAAGCCTCGCATTCGTGAAGCACAAAAATGATTTAGACCAAAAACCTCTTACGCGAACGCGACAAGGCACTCGCGAACGCGATGCTTTAGCCAGACGAACCTTCGTGAACGTTTTCCATCCGTTGTGAATGCGATGAGTAAATTCCACTGAAGCTCAGCCTCTCGATTCCTTCTATGCGAACGCGAGGCACCAAAGCCTTAGCCCTTCACGAATGCGGATCTCCCATCTCGAACGCGAAGGGTAAAATTCCTCTACAATAGCAGGAAAAAATCTCCAACTTTTTAACAACTTAAAATGATCTGTTGAGCATCCGAAACACCCCCGAGGCCCCCAGGACCTCAACCAAAGGCATCAATATATCATAAAACCTTATTCAAACTTGTACCAATCTTCAAAGCACTTCAAACAACATCAAATCAACCAAAACACATCGGATTCAAGCCTAAGTTTCTAAAATCTTTCGAATTCCGCTTTTGATCAAAACCAACCAAACCTCATCCGAATGACCTGAAATTTTGCACACACATCCTAAATGACATAATGGAACTACTGTAACTCTTGGAATTCCATTCCGATCCTCGGATCAAAATCTCACTATCGAACCGAAAACTTTAAAAATTCAACTTTCGGCATATCAAGCCTAAATTAGCTACGGACCTCCAAAACAAAATCTGAACACGCCCCTAAGCCCCTAAATTAAGCTCACTTTTGGGGACTAATTGTCCCAAAACTCTCCTAAACTCAAAACCGAACATCCTGCCAAATCAAAATAGCGAAAATAAACTTGGGGAAAGCAGTTAATAGGGGATCAGGGCATAAATTCTTAAAATGACCGGGCGGGTCGTTACATCCTCCCACACTTATATATTTATTCGTCCTCGAACATGTACAAAGACATACCTGAAGTAGTGAAAAGATGAGGGTACTAGCTGTGCATATCCTGCTCGGTCTCCCAGGTCGCCCCGGCTGACCCCGCTACTGAACCTTCATTGATTTAATATCCTTTGACCTCAGCTTCCTAACCTGCCTGTCCAATATTGCCACTGGCTCCTCAACATGAGATAGATCCTTTTCCAACTGGGCTGAGCTGAAATCCAACAAGTGCGATGAATCACCGTGATATCTTCGGAGCATCGAAACATAAAATACCGGATGAACTCCTGCCAAGCTGGGAGGTAAGGCAAGCTCGTAAGCGACCTCCCCAACACGCCTCAATATCTTAAAAGGTCCAATAAACGTCGGACTCAATTTCGCCTTGTTCCCAAATCTCATGACGCCCTTCATATGCAAAACCTGAAGCAGAACCCGATCTCCAACCATGCAGGAAGCATCACGAACCTTTCGGTCCGCGTAACTCTTCTGTTTGGACTGGGCTGTACTGAGTTTATCCTGAATCACCTTGACTCTCTCCAAAGCATCCTGAACCAAGTCTGTGCCCAATAATCTAGCCTCACATGACTCGTACCAACCCACTGGAGATCTACATCGCCTACCATATAAGGCCTCGTACGGTGCAATCTGAATGCTGGACTGATAGTTGTTGTTGCAGACAAACTCCGCCAATGGCAAGAACTAATCCCAAGAACGTCCAAACTTAAACACACACGCACGAAGCATATCCTCATGAATCTGAATAGTGCTCTCGGAATGTCCGTCTAACTGAGGGTCAAATGATGTGCTCAACTCCACCAGAGTACCCAACTCCTATTGCACGGCTCTCTAGAATCGCAATGTGAACTGAGTACCTCTGTCAGAAATGATGGAAACTGGAATACTATGCAGACGGACAATCTCTCGAATATAAATATCCGCTAACCGCTCCAAGGAATAGGTAGTACACATAGGGATGAAGTGCGCGGACTTGGTCAGCCAATCCACAATAACCCAAATGGCATTGAACTTCTTCAAAGTCCGTGGGAGCCCAGATACGAAGTCTATGGTAATCCTCTCCCACTTCCACTCCGGAATCTCTATATGCTGAAGCAATCGACCCGGTCTTTGGTGTTCATACTTCACCTGCTGACAATTAAGGAACCGATCTACAAGCCTACTTATATCCTTCTTCATTCGCCTTCACCAGTAGTGCTGCCTCAAGTCCTGATACATCTTCGCGGCACCCGGATGAATGGAATACCGCAAACTATGGGCCTCTTGTAGAATCAACTCCCGAAGCCCATCAACAATGGGTATACAAACTCGACCCTACATCATCAATACTCCATCATCACCAATAGTCACATCTCGAGCATCACCATGCAACACCTTGTCCTTGAGGACAAGCAAATGGGGGTCATCAAACTGACACTCCCGAATACAATCAAATAAGGAAGACCAAGAGACCACCCAAGCTAGAACCCGACTGGGCTCCGAAAGATCCAATCTCACAAACTGGCTGGCTAAGGTCTGAACATCCATTGCCATAGGCCTCTCTGCTGCTGGTAAATAGGCCAAACTCCCCAAACTCTCTGCCCGACAGCTCAAAGCATCGGGCACCGCATTGGCCTTGCCCGGGTGATATAAGATAGTGATATCATAATCCTTCGGCAGGTCTAGCCATCTCCTATGATGCAAATTAAGGTCCTTCTGCTTGAACATATGCTGTAAACTCCAGTGATCAGTATATATCTCACAAGGCATGTCGTACAATTAATGCCGCCAGATCTTCAAGGCATGAACAATGGCAGCTAACTCAAGATCATGGATATGATAATTCTTATCATGTATCTTCAACTGTCTGGACGCGTAGGAAATTTGCCTGCCGTCCTGCATCAATACCACTCTAAGGACAACTCTCAAGGCATCACAATAAATAGTATAAGACCCCGAACCGGTAGGTAATATCAAAACTGGGGTTATAGTCAAAGCTGTCTTGAGCTTCTGAAAGCTCTTCTCGCACTCTTCCGTCCACTAGAATGGAGCACCCTTCTGGGTCAGTCTAGTCATAGGTGCTGCAATAGATGAAAACCCCTAAGCAAATCGACAATAATAACCCGACAACCCAAGAAAACTACAGATCTTTGCAGCTGAGGATGGTCTGGGCCAACTCTGCACGGCCTCCACTATCTTTGGATCCACCTGAATACCCTCTCTTGAGACTACATGACCCAAGAATGCCACGGAATCCAACCAAAACTCATATTTTGAGAACTTAGCATACAACTTCTTCTCTCTCAAGGCCTGGAGCATTGTCCTCAGGTGCTGCTCATGATCTCCCCAACTCCGGAAATATACCGGAATGTCATCAATAAAAATGATCAATCAAGATATAGCTGGAAAACACTGTGCATCTGATGCATAAGGATGCTAAAGCATTAGTCAGCCCAAATGACATAACAAGGAACTCGTAATGACCATACCGAGTCCTGAAGGCAGTATTCAGGATATCTGGCTCTCGAATATTCAACTGATGATAGCCTGAACACACGTCAATCTTAGAAAACACACAAGCACCCTGTAACTGGTCAAATAGATCATCAATACGAGGCAAAGGATAACGGTTCTTCATTGTCACCTTATTTAACTACCGATTATCAATACACATGTGCATAGAACCATCCTTCTTCTTTACAAATAATACAGGAGCACCCCAAGGCGATACACTAGGCCGAATGAAACCCTTATCAAGTAATTCCTACAACTGCTCCTTCAACCCATGAGGAACCATATGGTACAGAGGGATTGAAATGGGCTGAGTGCTCGACAACAGATCAATGCCAAAATCAATGTCTCCGTAGGGTGGCATGCCTGGAAGATCGGATGGAAACACATCAGGGAAATTACGTACTATTGGGACTGAATCGACAGAAGGAGTATCCATACTGACATCTCTCACATAAGTTAAATATGCATCACAAACTTTCTCAACCATATGATGAGCCTTAAGGAAAGAAATAACTCTACAAGGAGTGTGACCTAAAGCACCCCTCCACTCAATACCAGTACACCTGGCATGGCCAGTGTTACGATTTTGGTGTGACAATCAAGAATAGCATAATGGGGCGACAACCAGTCCATGCCTAAGATAATATCAAAATCAACCATACTGAGCAATAATAAGTCGTCTCTAGCCTCAAAACCACCAAGACCAACCAAACATGATTGATAAATGCGGTCCACAATAAGAGAACCTCCCACAAGGGTAGAAACATAAATTGGGGAACCTAAAGAATTCCGAGGTACACCCAAATTCGGAGCAAAATAAAAAGACACATAAGAATAAGTGGAGCCTGGATCGAATAGAACCGATGCATCTCTGTGACAGACCAAGATAGTACCCGCGATGATAGAATCGGAGGCGACAGCCTCAGTACGGGCAGAGAGAGCATAATATCGGGCATGGCCTCCCCTTGAGGGCAACATCTACCTCCCAAACCTCCACCTCTAGCTGACTGGGCCGGTGGAGTAGCAATTGGTGTTGGGACCATAGCCTATGAACTCGGTGGGGCATGCTGTGGTGGAGGAGTCTGCGGAGGTGCACCCCTCCTAAGTTTGGGGCAATCCCTCACCATATGGAGTGTGTCACCACACTCAAAATAAGCTTTATGAGGATGTGGTAGCTGTGACTGGCCCGGGCCATGTCTGTTAGACTGACCACTGGAAGCACCCCGTGTAGGAGGCGCACTAGATACTGGAGGTGCATAATAAGGCTCCTGAGGCCTAGGTGGGGCTAGAATACCACCGGTTGCTGGAAGAGCTGAATGAACGGGGAAACCCATATGACCCGTGCCATGACGACCTGCAGCTGGGGCACTGGCACCAGAATAATGGCCCGACTCTCGAGACCTCTTGGCCTCCCTCTCCTCTCTGTCCCTAGCATGCATACCCTCGATCCTCCAAGCAATGTTCACCACCTGCTGATAAGATATATCAATCCCTAACTCATGAGCCATGCTAGATCTGATGCTGGGAATAAGCCCCTCAATGAACCGGCGAACCTTCTCACGAATCGCAGAAACCAAAGCTGGTGCATGTCTAGCCAGGTCTGTGTAATGGACAGCATACTCCGAAACAGTCATGGTACCCTGGCACAAATGCTCAAACTACGCGCGCTAGGCATCCCTAAGACTCTGGGGGACATACTCCCTCGTGAACATATCTGAAAAATGGCCCCAAGTCAGGGAAGCTGCCTCATCCGGACTGTCTAACTCATAAGCATGCCACCACTGATAGGCAGCTCCTCCAAGCTGGAAAGCAGTGAAGGAAACCACGCTCGATCCTAATATGGCCATAGTATAGAGGATACGGTAGCACTCCTCAAGAAATCCAAGGGCGTCCTCTGAGGCTAGTCCACTGAAAGTCGGAGGCTGATACTTCTTGAACCTCTCAAGCATCTTCTGCTCCTCCTCTGAAGTTGTTGCCTCTCCTCGGGCTGAGCTGGGGCTATCGGATTTACAGGAATAGCCTCTGGGACCTGATCAATATACACTCGCTGCTCAGGAGTACGGGTACACGTGAGTCATTGCTCCTCCCCCGGCCTGGGATGTAGTTGCAGCAAGGGGAAGCAACCCTGTCTGAGCTAGAGTGGTGTACATAGTCATGAACTGTGCTAAGGTCTCCTGGAGTGCTGGAGTAGTAGTGGCAGAAGCATCAGGTGTCTGGACCCTAGCTGGTAATGCTGGTGATACCTCGGCAGCAGCTCTAGCGGGTACTCTAAATGCACCACGAGTGCATCATCGACCTCTACCCTGGCCCCGGCCTCTGACGGCTCCAGTAGGGGGCGCGGGTGCCTGGTCATCTCGAATATCACGTGTCCTCACCATCTGTGAGAGAATAGAAGATGGAATTTTAGAAATGTGATATCAAAAATATCGCACGACAAGGAAATCAAACGAAACGGAATTTTCCTAATAGTTATATAGCCTCTCGTAGATAAGTACAGACATCTCCGTACCGATCATCGAGACTCTAATAAACTAACTTGAGATTCATGACTCCTATGAACCTAGAGCTTTGATACCAACTTGTCACAACCCCGATTCGCCCTCCGTGAACCTTCGTATGGCACCTAATCTCTACGACTAGGTAAGCCTAAATTGAGGAAAAGAAACCAAAATTTGTGGAAGTAAAACAATTTAAAACAAAAATAAGAAATAACCAGTGTATAAATGTGTCGCTCGGCATACACCATATTTAACTCTCAAAACCAACACATAAATCCAAGACTTGGAAACCCATGAATCACAAGCTAAGAAGTACTACATAGTTCTAACTCTAGAATGTCTAACAAGAACTGAAATACAGAAGGGCTAATACTAAACAGCAAGAATAGAAAGAGACTCCTCGGTCTGCGGACGCGGAAGATATACCTCGAAGTCGCTATAGCAGTCGCCTCGCCTCAGGGGTGGTAGGACTCAGTCGAAGTACCTGGATCTGCACACGAAAAACATGCGCAAGAAGGGCATGAGTACACCACAACAGTACTAAGTAAATGCCAAGCCTAACCTTAGTTGGGTATTAACGAGGAAGGTTAGGGCCCTACTGAGGTTAAATAAGATATAAGGTTTAACGGTGTAAAATAAACAACTTAAATAAGTAACACAAGATTTGAAGGACAACAACAACTATTACAGAGACAAGCAAAACACAGTAAGAGAAATGAACTCAGCTCCAAGATAACAACCGGGGATCTCCCTGGATACTGTCATGTAGTCCCCAAAAATAAATATCATATCCAATAGATCTCCTGAGTGCAGTCCCGTAGTCCAACTCATAAATGTGCGGGGATATACTGGAATACCACATCCATAGTCCCAAATATAAATGGGGATCTCCCGGAATGCAATTTCGTAGTCCCAAAGTAAACATACAAGGGAGTTCCCGGGATACCGTCCCGTAGTCCCAAAGTAAATACACAGCAGCAACAAGAACTCAATTCAATCAATTTCAGACCAAAGTCAGACAGATAATTCTAACCTAGCATGCTTCATGTAATACAAATAAGGAAGTTAAGTCAAATAGAACAATTTAGTCAAGTGGACATGCTTCTCTAGACTAACAACAGGCTAAACTTCCAAGTAGTGTAAGCAAGAGAAAAACACAATTCAAGGCTATGTTTAATGAAATAAAAATCGAATTTCCAATAATTAGCACAAGTACGCTCTCTTCACCTCACGTACAAGGCAGTTCAATTATCACAATATCAATCCTAAGGGGAAAGGTCTCCCACACAAGGTTAGACAAGCCACTTACCTCGAACCGGCTCAAATATCAACCCGAAACCCCATTCTTGCCACGAGTATTCGACTCCAAATGGCCCAAATCTATTCAATTAAATTTCATAATGTAAATAACACTTCAAGTAACTGATTCTACAATTAAATTCTAAGCTAATGCGCGAAACTAGGAAAAATAACCAAAATGCCCCTCAGGGCCACGTCTCGAATCAGGTAAAGTTTACGTTTTCAGAATCCTCATACTCTCACGAGTCTATGCATAATAAGAATACTGAAATCGGAGTTCAATTGACCCCTCAATTACCCCCTTTTTATGTCTCTTAAACTCAAGCCCTAATTACCTATTTCCCCAAGTTTTCTACTACTAATCATGTCTTTAATCACATAAAAATGAGTTATGAAGTCAAAAATGTTACCTCCAAGTGATTCCCTTTGAATCCCTCTTCAACCCTGTTCAAAAAGCTTCAAAATCGCCTAACAATGGAGGAACCTAGGCTAAAATTCGCAAAATAGACCTTTTAAAACATTCTACCCAGGCATTTAAATCCTTCTTCGCGAACGCGGTCAAATCTTCACGTTCACGAAGCACAAAAATGACTTAGACCAAAACCACTTACGCGAACGTGATAAGGCACTCGCGAATGCGATGTTTTAGCCAGACGAACCTTCGCGAACGCGTTCCATCCGTCGCGAACGCGATGAGTAAATTCCACTGAAGCTCAGTCTCTCGATTCCTTCTATGCGAACGCGAGGCACCAAATCCTTAGCCCTTCACGAACGTGAATCTCCTATCGCGAACGCGAAAGGTAAAATTCCTCTACAATAGCTGAACAAAATCTGCAAATTTTTAACAACTTAAAATGATCCGTTGAGCATCCGAAACACCCCCGAGACCCCCAGGACCTCAACCAAAGGCATCAACATATCCTAAAACCTTATTTAAACTTGTACCAATCTTCAAAACACTTCAAACAACATCAAATCAACCAAAACACATTGGATTCAAGCCTAAGTTTCTAAAATCTTCTGAATTCCGCTTTTGATAAAAAAACACAACCAAACCCCATCCGAATGACCTGAAATTTTGCACACACATCTCAAATGACATAACAGAACTACTGTAACTCTCGAAATTCCATTCTGACCATCATATCAAAATCTCACTATCGAACCGGAAACTTCAAAAATTCAACTTTCGGCATTTCAAGCCTAAATTAGCTACGGACCTCCAAAACACAATCTGATATGCCCATAAACCCGAAATCACCCAACGGAGCTAACGGAACCATCAGATTTCCATTCTGAGTCCGTCTTCACACTATTTCGACTATGGTCAAATTTTCAAGACTTGAGCTCTCTTTTGGGGACTAAGTGTCCTAAAACTCTCCGAAACTCAAAACCGAACATCCCGACAAATCAAAATAGCAGAAATAAACTTGGGAAAAGAAGTTAATAGGGGATCAGGGCGTAAATTCTAAAAATGACCGGCCGGATCGTTACAGTTATTTCCTACCAAGCAAGGATATTTGCTTCTTTACCCCAAAAAAAAAAGTCCTCAGATTCCTAATAAAAACCTTTCTTGGAATATCTTATTCCGCTTTATAATTTGGAGCATTTGGTTAACCAGGAATAATAATAACATAAACGACTCCTCCAATGAAGTTTCCCTAAAATGGATCATGAATCAGTCCATTGAATATAAACTTCTAACAGAACGTGAATCCAATTGGGATAGGAAAATTGACTTAAAAATCAGTTGGACCAAACCTATTCCTTGTTGGTATAAGCTTAACATCGATGGAGCTTTTAATAAGAACAATACAACTGAAGGCATAGGAGGAACTTTTAGAAATCAAAATGGAGACTAGTTCTTAGGATTCACTTCAAAAATAATCTCTAGAGCCCCAATCCACTTAGAACTCATGGCACTCTACCAAGGTCTTTGTATTACCAAAGACAGGAAAGTATTTCCATTGGAAATAGAGACTGATGCTACACAGGTAAGTTCTTTCATCAAAGAAGGATGCAAATCTTATGACTCGGTTATTAACTCATGCAGGTTGCTTCTGTCGCAAATGGACATGTTGGTGATGCACCATGTCCATTTCAAACAAGGGAATGAAGTAGTTCACATCCTGGCTAAGCACGCTGGAGCTCTTTCAGCATTAAATAAAATTAATCTTTCAGGCCTCCACCGTTTGTTATGACCAGGGTGCTGGCAGACAAGGGTGGACATGTTTTTGTAAAAACTATCTCTATAACTACTTGTAGTCAACTAGCAAGGCTTGGTAATCAGCATGCTATGCATGGGTTATCATCTATTAATGATCCACAAGATCATAACTATTATAATCCCTAGTTCTGTTTTGTTGTTATGAAATAAATGTCCGTTTCATAAAAAAAAAGGTATCATAAAACGTATTATATGTTAGGGAAAATGGCCAAATATATCCCTTTACTTTCATATATTGTCTACATTTAACCTCTGTTATATCATCGGGGCAAATTTATCCATACCGTTATATTATCGGGCCAAATTTACCCTAACAATCAATAAACTTTTAAAAATTATCCATCAGTCCGTCAAGTGAGCCAAAATCTCCCGAGTCATTTTAATTAAATCAAAGTAGAGAGTAGTCAAAAGTTTTGATTACTCTTTTCTAATTCTTTATTAGTGGCAAAATTTACCCTTCACGTAATATAATCATGCTTCCTAGCAGTGATGCATAGAACTTGAATACTTAATTTTAATATTTGAAATACTTGTGAAATATTGGAAAAAACTTGATTAATAGTGTTTCAAGTTGAATTAACTTCTTTCAATCACACATTTTCACCTTTTTCGCACATAAAATTTATGTCCAAAAGACCAAACACTATTTTAACTTATGAGTACTCTTTTTCAACCTCAAACTATCATTGTTTATGGTAAGTACAACAAACAACAGCAACTACAACAATAAAAACCTAGTGAGTTCCGATAAATGGGATTTGGGGAGATTAGTATGTATGCAGACTGTACCCCAATCCTGAAATAACAAAGAAGTTGTTTCTGATATACCTTCAGTCAGAGAATTCAAAATGTATGACAAGATCAACATAATAAGAATTCAAAATGCTATTTAAATAATCAAACAATTACACCTCATTTGGGTTGGCTATGTGAATCATCTACATTAATTTTGTCATATTTGGGTTCATAGTTCCAAGAAAGTTGTGCCTGAAAGCTAGAACTTACAATTAGTGTGCATCCCAAATATAACAAAACCTTAATTTCACATCCAAAAGACACAAATACAGTGTATACAAAAAATATACCATCGCATTAACAACCAAAATAGCAGAGGAATTTTCCAACAGAAATAAATAAGATTACTTTTAGGCTCTCTAAAGTATAATAAAGATGAGATGTGATGCTTTACTTAAACCTAAATCCATAGTAAATAGAGAAAAGATGGATACCATTGCATGCTTAGGGCAAATACTGAGGTGGCAGTTCTAATGGAAATGCAACTAGTGATTTCAATAGCAGCAATTACTAAATTGGAGGCGTTGTTGCTTACGACAATGCAAGTTGACAAAAGATTTAATCAAAAATGGATAAGGTGATGCCGAAATTATAAGATTTGCATCTCATTATCATTTGAAAGAAAGCCCGGAAAAGGCATCACAAGAAAGATGTATAAGCATAATTAAAAGTAATTTATAATGAACCTGAATACCTTGAGTTAACATACCCCATTACCCCTGCTATTCTTTTTACTCCAAATCAAGACATCAGGCTTCCAAGGAATGACTAGTAATCCAATCAAGCAAGGAAGTAAGCAACAATACTTTTCTTTGATAAGTAATGAATTTCATTCAAGGCATCATGAGAAGATGCAAATTTTACACTGAAATGGTGTTGATAATCAATTTTGACCCTCCCTTTTAAAATTAATTTATTTATACTTAATAATTTGCAATGAATATTTTAAAAATATTTTCAATCTATAATACCTATTTTTATGAAATTAATTAAGTATTAGTAGTTTTAAAATTAATAATTTAGTATTATACTTATAATTACTAAATATATCGTACTTACTATTTTAAGATTAATAAAATAACTTGTACATATGTCACATAGGCTTTATAATTAATTTAATAAATTACTCCTTAATTTCTAGATTAATTAGACTACTATGATAATAATCCAAAATTAGTGTAGTAAGTAGGAAAATACAATGATCATTGTCTACACTCACAAAGAAGTACAAACAAATTTTGACCATTGATTCTGCACATCAATGGTCCATGATTAACTCCAGCTTTCTTCTTTTCTTTTAATTTCAACTAAAACTTCATCCCCACCGTCAAAATACAATGCTCCGACGACCACCAAAATTCCTCTTTAAAATCCTTTAATGCCCGAATTTTCAGCGTCGTTGATCAGCAAATCCAACGGCCTAGATCTTATCTCCCCCTTTTAAACCTAAAAACCAAACCCAATTCCCTGACCCTAAAATCATTTCCCCAAAGACTCGGTCGTTACCTTTCCCCCTTCTCTCTCATTTCTCTCAACACCATAGACCCATCAATCTCAAAACATTGCACTAGTTAGTACAAGGTCATGAATCATGAGCAGAAATCATCCTTTCTGTCTTTATTACCCACAATTCTCGTTGAATCTTTGCCCATTTCGTCTTTGAAATTCAAATCCCCTAAATTCGAAAACCCTAGCTAGACGATGAAACTTCAAATAGTCTCTGTTGCTGCTATGGCCTTTCAAATCCATGGCATCATGGACACATCTTCATTATCATCATCACGATTCTTTGTCTAGAGGTCAGACACAGTGACCTCTGGACATTAGGGCTTAACCACTGGGTTGAGAACTTCAATGGTTGACCTTCTCTCTTCTCAGTTAAAAAATCCTCACTGTTTTCCCTCTGTTCTTTTTTATTTCACCTGATTATGATCACATCATCAACTCGTTGTCATCTTCCACTCACAATTTGAATCGGTTGAAACCATAAGTTATTGAACGACGCTATAAATAGTTAAAGACTCTCACCTAACATTACCAACAATACCTAACATCTGAAGAAAATCAATACACAATATAGTATCGTTTAGAAATTTTCAATTGAAGTCTGAGTTCTTACTCAATTTCTACTTTCCTCTCTCTCTCTCTCTTCGGTTATGAGCTTGCCTATGATTTAAAGTTCTAGTCTTTGGCTTTCTAAACGACTAAATTAAACATTTTCTTGGTTTGATGCCCTAAATGAGGTCAATAAAACCTCAATTATACTATATTTTTTAATAGTCTGAATTTGCAAACACGATTTGTCTTGTTATCTTTCGCTAAATGATATTATTAACAATGTGCTATTATTGACTGTTTTATGTGTTTGTTAATAACATATGACTAACAGATAGATTCTGGAATCATGAGTTCCATAAGTTATTGAAATTAGAACTATGTATTGATCCTAATGAACATATGATAATATATACCTACTGTTAAGCTTTGAAAACTTCCTAAAAAGACTCTCAAGATATTCAGATATTTAGTTTTGGTGTTCTGTTAGTAATATCATGTTTATTATACAAACTTGACTTAGACATTACTAATCTATATATTATTAAAAGGAGAGGATAAAGCCTTCTCCTTAAGCTAAGTGGCAGCATAAAAAAAGTCACATGGCATAATTAGTTACTAATTAATTTTTTAGTTAATAATTAGTTATTAATTATTATATTTGAATTTAAATATCTATAAAAAATAACTATCCATTAAAATTGGGTGGGAGTAGTTTCAAGTTGGAGTTTTAAAATAAAAAAATTACAATTTCAAATTGGGGAGCAGTTTCAAGTTGGAGAAAAACTTTTGATTCAAATTGTGGAGTAGTTTCTTTTTAATATTCTATATTCTATATATCTTCTATATATTATTAAAAGGAGCGGATAAAGCCCTCTCCTTAAGCCAAGTGATAGCCTAGAAAAAAACCTTATAGAATAATTAGTTAATAACAAATAAATTATCTATTAAAAATTAACAAAGAATTAACTACCTAAATTAACTACTAAAACATGAGTGAGGGTTGGTTTAGGTTAGTTAATTTCCTTATTTTATTTTTTAAAATGATTTTTTTTGAAATAAAAAGTATATCTATTCATTAAAATTCAAATAATATTATTGAGAAAAATATAATAAAATTTAAAATAAAAAATATATATTTTCAAGAGTAATAAAATATATATCTTCTATTATATTACAAAAGAATAGAAGACAAAAATATTAAACAAGTAATATGCTAATAATCTATCTATATATTATTAAAAGTAGGGGTGGGCATCCGGGCAATTCGGATTAAATATAAAATTTTGGTTTGGATTTTTGGTTTTCATATTGAAGAAATGACAATCCAAATCCAATCCAAATAATCTCGGATTGAATCGGATTTTTTATGTTCGGTTTCGGATTAATTGGGTTGGATATTTTGAATTTTCGGTTTTGAGCTTATAAGTTGACATGTTTACAAAAATGAATATCGGAATGAAGTACTCATATTAAATTGCCTTAAAAGTTACTCATTTTCACGATAATCATCCAAATAAAGTATTCAAGTAATGAAATTACTATCAAGAAAATGAAACAGAGACATTAATACGGTTGATAAGAAGTAGTAATAGTAAAATCATGTCCAAATAGAAAGTGTTCTAATAATAACTTAGTAATTAATATTGCATATATGAAATAATATCTAATGGATAGGGTATTTAACATATTATTATTAGCATATAGATAATGGACTAAATATAAAGTATAAAATTTTTGGATTTTCGGATATCCAAAAATCCAAAGTACCAAATCCAACATCCAACCCGAAATTCAAAAAATTTAAAAATTAAATCCAAAACCCAATCCGTATCCGAAAATCAAAACTAAAAATCTAAAAACTTCGAATTTCGGTTTGGATTTCGGGTTTGCCCAAACTATGCCCACCCCTAATTAAAAGCCAAAGAAAAAGGCACCACATTAATCCAAGTGGTAGCCTAGAAAAAAGCCACATGGCATAATTAGTTAATAACAACAAAATTATTTATTGAAAATTAACAAAGAAATTAACTACTCAAACATCGGTGAGAGTTGAGCATATCGTATTGACAAATAAGATGACAATTGAAATTTATTAAAGCAATACGGTCTAATAGGATCAAATAAGCCCGATTATAATTTAATTAATATTTTTTAAATATTGACCGCGCATCGCGCGAGTGCGATTACTAGTATTTGTAGTAGCTCACTTGACAAATTAGACTCGAACAAACATGAACATGTTTAGTGGTAAGATAAGATTGTTATACACTAGTTCAAGACCTTTAAAACAACCTTATCTTCCTGACATGCCTATGTGATTCTGCTGATTCTTAGAAGTTCATCAAACTCATGATCGTTTGATCACATTATATAAACACATATTAAGCTAATTCCTACATTATCTTGGTATGTGTTATGCTGATCTCCATGCCCTTACTTAAAGCTGTGAGGTTTAGTTGAGATGTGTTCATTCCATTTGTTGTACTGAAGTACTAATATTAAGTCTCACTATGTCTGAAATCTCACCCTTACTTTGTTTGACAAGATCTCTAATGTAATCATTCTCTTTTTATGAAATTCATGAAGGGATGTTGCTCATTTCATTATGTTAACATCCTTATAATACTATGATCCATGCTAAATGTATCATGTGGATGTTCTTGTGAGCACCTAATTTTTGTGTTAATGCAAATTACTCCTAAAATAATCTAAAATAGGTTTAATTATTTTTATTGAAATTTAGGAATTTTCTTAGAAAATGCTTTAAATCATAAAAATATCAAAAAAAAATATTTTTTATTATTCATTTAGTGTAGTTTAGGATTTTAATTACATGAAAAAACTTAATCATGTGTTAAAACTATTGTTAAAATATAAAAAAAAATCACAAAAATACATGTAATCTTCCTTAGATTTTTTTTTTTACATGTTTAGGTTCAATTAATTAGTTTAAATTTGTAATCCACATATTAATTAGCTTAAGTAGATATTTCAAACAAAGGGTTAATCTTGCAAATTAATTTCTAAGTGTTATATTAGTTAGAGTGGCTAATATTGCAAAAATTAAAGAAGGGAAAAAAAGAGGTTAGTCTTTGTTGAAACTGGTCTAAGAGCACAATTGTTTAATGTGACCCAATTGCCAAATCAACCTGTCACGACCCAAATTTCATACCCGGTCGTGATGGCGCCTCTCATGAAGACAAGGCCAGCCAACAACCCCAAATCCTCTTATTAAACAGCTATTAAACATAATGAATAGAAAATACATCTTAGTGGCGTTTAACCATTAATTCCATCCCAATACAACCCGACCGGGGTGTCACAAGTCACGAGCATCTAATGAGTAGGAGCACTACTACTGGACCAAACAAAGTACATGTATACAAGATAAAACTGAAATTCAAAAGTGGAATGCGGTGCCGCGAACGCTGGCGGTCACCTTGCCCAACTACCACAATATGGCCTTCAGTCCTGCTAATAACCCGCTACCGGGTTGACAATACCTGCAACTGCACGCATGGTGCAGGGAGTAA
>MU735500.1:3794-14518 GCA_026770625.1 Nicotiana glauca
TTATATTCCATATGCTAAACTATGCTATTCATGATTGTTTTGAAATTTAACTAAGCCATATTTTCCAGGAGGGTCCTGAGAGTTTACGGTCAAACCTGTTTGGTACTTGCTCTTCCCCTACGGAGAGTTCCTTCGAAATTTTCTACCCCTGTTTCAATCAAATGAAAATCTTGTCTATTTAAAATGGTGGTTAGTTGATGGCATTCTTGTTGAAGATGTCTCCGTTGTCGTGTTTTTCTTTGAACTGCTTCTCCGACTTGGCCCCGAGCCGCTTGACTTTCCGACTGATTTTCAAACCTCATGACCTTTGATGACCCGATTTTTCTATACCCAAACCGTTGTTTTACATCTTTGAACCTTTGCATCCCCATGAAGTTACCAAATTATTCCACCGATGAAACTTTCGGTGACTCCATATATCCCACTTTACATCCTGCTATCTTTGGTATGTTCTGGCCACACTGTGCTTTGCAATTTTGGAAGTTAGTAGTGAGCTTTGAAATCCTTTCTTATTCGCTTTGAACAAGACTGACATTGAAATATCTTAGAGAGACAAACCCCAAAAGAAATGAAATGCAATGACCTCGAGGATTAAGGATAAAGAAAATCCAAAACCGAACGACTTGCTAAAAAGCAAAAGGAAAAGAGACTTATCTGAGTGGAACATCCAGTATCATTGATCATGACATGCATTTCGGATTAGTCAGCCCAATCTGTCCAACCAATCGACTTTCAGTTGCCATACTTTGTTGCCCCTAATCTGATTTCTTCACCCAAACCTTAACCTGGTTCGTCCTGTGGTACCCTGAAAGGTTTTCACCCACATACCTCTCTCATTTGTTCATCTCTGAACTCACTTTTGCCTTAAGGTGCCCGTGAGGATTTTCACCAATAAAACTCTCTCATTTTTCATTTCTCTCAGCTCCCGTTGCCTTACGGTGCCCGTGAGGGTTTTTACCAATAAGACTCTCTCATTTTCATTATTTTTCCTGCTTGGATTGGAATGTTGCCCCTGACATGAATCACCTCTACTTGCTTGACTTGGCATCTCTCGAAGACTGATCAGAAGGTCTTTCTTTGGACCGTAATGTGGGCTTTTGGGTAGGGTTAGACAGAAAGGGTATTAAAGGCTCAAAAAAACAATTCAAATGGGTTCAAAATTACAACTTTCAGAATCAAATTTCTTACAACAACCAAAATTTTTGCCCCAGTTTCTTGCTTGGGGAGTTTTGGATTTTTGCTTTGATGGGACCAAACCGTAAGGCTGCCTACGTATCCTTAAAAGGAATTAGGTCGAACGTAGTTCATGTCATAGAAATTACTTTGTTGTTGCGATTTCTCTTCTCTTTTTCTTCCACTTTCTCTTCTTTTCTTTTCTTTCTTCTTTTTCTCCTTTTGTTGTTTTTCTTTTTTCTCTTTCTCTTTTTTTCTTTTCTTTTTTTTTTTTTTTACTCTTTTTTTTTTNCTTCTTCTTTTTTTTTCTTTTCATTTTCATTTGTCTTTTCTCTCCTTTCCTTCACTTATCATTTACACTTGAGTTTTTTTTATCTTTGCTATTGATTCCAAAAGAGGTGTATGAAAGAAAATCAATAAGGCTCAAAGGGGTTACAAAGGATAAAGTGTTTAGATAGCAGAATAAAATGTCTTCGTCATTCCAATCTCCAAAACATGCCGAATACAAAAAAATACAAATAAAATCAAAGAAAATCATACATAATATCTCTTGATCGCATCGGAATTGATAGTCATTTCTACACACTTGCCTTTTATATCTATTAAATACAAAGCACCATTGGACAATACTCTCGTCACGATGAATGGCCCCTGCCAATTTGGGGCGAACTCGCCTTTGGCCTCAGCCTGATGTGGAAGAATACGTCTCAACACTTGCTGGCCCACTTTAACCTTTCGTGGACGCACCTTCTTAATATACGCTCTTGCCATTCTCTATTGATACAACTGAACATGACACACTGCTTCCAATATTTTCTCATCGATCAAACTCAATTGCTCTAGGTGGGTTTTGACCCATTCATCATCATCAATTTCAGCTTCTGTGATAATTCGAAGGGATGGGATTTCCATTTGTACGAGTATCACTACTTCGGTACCAAACACCAACAAATAAGGAGTCGCCCCTACTGAAGTACGAACAATAGTGTGATATCCCAGCAATACAAAAGGCAGCTTTTCATGCCACTGTCTAGAACCCTCCAACATTTTCCGGAGTATCTTCTTTGTATTCTTGTTGGCCGCCTCAACTGCTCCGTTTGTTTTGGGGCGATAAGGGGTGGAATTGCGATGTGTAATCTTGAACTGCTGACATACCTCTTTCATCAGATGACTATTGAGATTAGCCCCATTGTCTGTAATGATCACATTTGGTATTCCAAACCGATAAATGATATATGAGTGCACAAATCAACCACCGCTTTTTTGGTTACAGACTTGAATGTTTTGGACTCTACCCACTTGGTGAAATAGTCGATGGCCACCAAAATGAACCTGTGCCTATTTGATGTTGCTGGCTCAATTGGCCCAATGACATACATACCCCACGCGACAAAAGGCCATGGTGCAGACATTATGTGCAATTCCGATGGTGGAGATTGAATCAAATCTCCATGCACTTGACACTGATGACATTTGCGCACAAAACTGATACAATATCGCTCCATAGTAAGCCAATAATAACCTGCTCAGAGAATCTTTTTTGCCAACATGTACCCATTCATATGCGGTCCACAGACTCCAGAATGTACTTCGGTCATGATAGTTGTGGCCTGTATAGCATTTATGCATCTCAACAGCCCAAGATCTGGAGTTCTTTTGTACAATACCCCTCCACTGAAGAAAAATCAACTTGCCAATCGCCTAATTGTTCTCTTTTGATCACTTGTGGCCTGTTCTGGATACACTCCCAGTCTGATGTATTCTCTGATATCGTGGAACCACAGCTCACCATCAAGTTCTTCTTCCACCATATTACAATAAACATGCTGATCGCGGACCTGAATCTGCAAAGGGTCCACATAGGCCTTATTTGGATGATGCAACATAGACGCCAAAGTGACCAAGGCATCGGCAACCTCGTTATGAATCCTTGGAATATGCCTGAATTCTATTGATTGAAACTACTGACAAAGATCGTGCAAACATTGTCGGTATGGTATAAGCTTCAAATCCCGTGTTGCCCATTCTCCTTGAATCTGGTGTACCAGAAGGTCCGAGTCCCCTATGACCAAGACTTCCTAGACACCCATGTCTACAGCCAACCTCAAACCCAAGATACATACCTCATATTCATCTATGTTGTTAGTACAGTAGAAACGAAGCTGAGCCGTAACAGGGTAATGTTGCCCTATTTCAGAAATAAGTACTGCTCCTATCACAATGCCTTTCATATTAGCAGCCCCATCAAAGAAAAGTTTCCATCCTGGCTTCTTAACTTGTTCCAACTCATCAACATGCATTACCTCTTCATCGGGGAAGTATGTCTTCAAAGGTTCATAGTCTTCATCTACCGAGTTCTCAGCCAAATGGTCAGCCAATGCTTGTGCTTTCATCGCAGTCCGAGTCATATAGACAATTTCAAATTCTGTGAGCAAAATCTGCCACTTTGCGAGCCTCCCTATGTGCATAGGCTTTTGAAAGATATACTTCAACAGATCCAAGCGAGAGATGAGGTAGGTAGTATAAGATTGCAAATAATGTTTCAACTTCTGTGCTACCCAAGTTAGGGTGCAACACGTCCTCTTAAGATGAGTATACTTAACCTCGTAAGATGTGAACTTCTTGTTGAGATAATATATGGCCTGTCTTTCCTGCCGATGATGTCATGCTGACCCAACACACAACCAAAGGAATTGTCCAAAACCGTCAAATACAGAATCAAAGGCCTTCCTGGTTCTGGCGAGACCAATACCGGTGGGTTTGACAAATACCCCTTTATCTTATCAAATGCCTCTTGACACTTGTCTATCCACTTGACCACAGCATCCTTCTTTAACATCTTGAAGATAGGCTCGCACGTTGTCGTAAGATGAGCAATGAACCTGCTGATGTAATTCAGCCTCCCTAACAAACTCATCACCTCAGTCTTGTTCCTTGGAGGTGGAAATTCTTGAATAACTTTGATTTTTGACTGAAAGCGCACTTTGCAGGATTGAGCTTAAGATTGTACCTGTGAAGCCTTTGGAAGAACTTTCTCATATCCCTGACGTGGTCAGACTGCTCCCTGGACTTTACAATTACATCATCCACATAGACCTCGATCTCCATGTGTATCATGTCGTGGAATATGGTTATCATTGCCCTCATGTAGGTTGCCCCAGCATTTTTCAAACCGAAAGGCATGACCCTGTAGCAGCACATTCCCCATGGCGTGATGAATTAGTCTTTTTTGCATATTCCTCATCCATTAAGATCTGGTGATAGCCCGCATAACAATCCACAAAAGAGCCAATATAATGTTTTGCAAAATTATCAATCAATATGTGGACGTTCGGCATGGGGAAGTTATCCTTTGGACTCGCCTTGTTGAGATCACTGTAATCAACGCACACCCGGGTCTTACCATCCTTTTTCGGCACAGGTACAACGTTGGCTAACCATGTGGGATACCGCGTGACCCGAATGATTTTTGCATCAAATTTCTTGGTGACCTCTTCTTTGATCTTCACACTCATATCAATTTTAAATTTCCTCAGCTTCTGTTTGACGGGAGGGAATGTTGGGTCAGTGGGCAAATTGTGAACCACTAAGTCAGTGCTTAGACCCGGCATGTCGTCATATGACCATGCAAAAACATCTTTTGTATTCGAACAGTGCTTTGATTATCTCCTCTCTGAGTTGTGGTTCAAGATGGACACTTATTTTGGTTTTTCGGACATTATCTTGATCCCCTAAGTTGATTGCTTCTGTATCATTCAGGTTAGGCTTGGTGTTTTCTTCAAAATGGCTTAATAATCTCTTCAAAGGCCTCATCATCACCATATTCCAATTCATCGTCATACTCAATTTCTTGTATTATTATTTCAGAATTAGATTGGCTTTTAAGACTGGGCCGGAGATTCCTCATGCATATCATGTCATTGAAACCAGCATAAAAAGGAATGTACAAGAAAGAAAAGAAAAACAAAAATAAAACTATCAGGAATGAAAAAGAAGGGAAATTGTGTTTCATTGAAATTAAAGATAATAAGGTTTAATACATCCAAACGGACGGAACATAGAATCTGACTTACAACCCTGGAATAATACAGATAAAATGAAAGAAAAATCAAAGTCGACTACCAAAACTCCCTTCGAGTAGGAAGAGGAGTAGCTTTCCAATTGTTGATCTTTGCATTGGGCCCTACAAATTGCACATCTGCCTTACTTGATCCCTCTCCAACTTACACCATGTTAACATCATTGAAGAACCTCTCGAACCCCTTATCCAAATCTCCATCAACATCAATCAATGAACTGGAAACCGTTGATACTGGGCGTTTTCGGCACTAGGCCTGACAAATGATCTGGACAGCCGCGGGATGGGCTTTGGAAGGACCCATGCCCTCCACTTCAACTTTCTGGATCTTCTTACATCCGTAGTTGTGGGCTTAAATCCCAAACCAGAGATATCCAAGTTTTTGGGAAGAGACACTGGTTGTACGATGCCTTGCAGAGAAGCACCCAAACCCTTGCCAGGTACGAAGCCATTCTTCAACATCTCTGAGACCACCTTGACTGATACGTCCGTTACTTTAGGGACCAGAATGCTTTTCCCCTCTGGGATCTTCTCAACTGATATTCTGTCAAAGACCTGATAGACCCACGAACCCTTATCATCTTCAACTTCGATGAAAGGTACAATGGCATCAGTCAGGGCACACAGATAATCCTCACTGTGCACCATGATTTCCTGTCTGTCCTATTCAAATTTAACCATCTGGTGCAGGGTAGATGGTACTGCCTTGGTGGCATGAATCCAGGGTCATCCTAGCAAAAGATTGTAAGAAACCGCCACATCCAGCACCTGAAATTCCATAGTAAATTCAACTGGCCATATTGCTAGGTCCAACACTATGTCCCCAACTGAATTTTTCCCTCCACCGTCGAACCCCCGAATGCAAATATTGTTCTTGTTAATTCTTTCATTGTCCACTTTCAATTCGTCCAGAGTGGAGAGAGGGCAAATGTTTGCGTTGGAACCATTATCAATCAGTACCTGGGTAACCACGGAATCTTCGCATTTCACCGTAAGATAAGGGGCTCTGTTATGCTCAATACCCTCCATGGGCAATTCATCATCAGAAAAAGTGACTCTACTTACCTCAAAAATCTTGTTTGCTATCTTTTCCAAATGGTTTATAGAGATCTTGTCAGGAACGTAGGCCTGGTTCAAGACTTTCATCAACACCTAGCGGTGCTCGTCCGAATGGATCAACAATGAGAGCAATGAGATCTGAGCAAGGGTCTTTCTCAAACGCTCTACAATATAATAGTCCTGCACTTTCATCTTCCTCAAGAACTCTTCTGCTTCTTCTTCGGTCATAGCTTTCCTCACTAACACTGGGTTATCTTTGGAGGTTTTGGCTTTTCTTAACTCCTCGGAGGCAAAGCATCTCCCCCAGCGAGTCAGACCATGGGTCTCACAGACTTCTTCTTTAACCCTTTTCCCTTTGTAAGTCACTGTCATTCGGCCATAATTCTAAGGGGCAGCCTTAGTGTCGACTATTGGTAGCTGAATTACAGGTTTGATAATGACCGGCTCTGTGTGAGCACCTTTCACAACTACAACAGGCTTGTTTACTATCCCTGGTACCACTACTTTTGCTTTTTCCTGTTTCACTGCAACCCCCACCCCCCTTGAGGATTCCTTCTCAATTACCACAACTGGTTTACTGTCTGTCCCTTTTAACTTGATCAGTGACTTTTTGCTTGTTGACTTTTCCCTCGGACTGACTTTACTGGACCGGATCATCAATACAGTCTGCGAGGGCTTCTTAGGCTCTCCTCCTTTATGCACTATCTTAATCATATTGGTCTCATGATGGGCCGACAATGGATTCTGGTTCATATTGGGCATATCCGAAGCTTGAACCTCGATCATACGGTATCAATGAGTTCTTGAATAGCTGTTTTCAATTGTCATCATTTCTCTGTAACATGCCCCGGAACACCTGAACAATATTCGCAACTCGCCGGGTGATCAAGATTTCTCGGGGGAGGATTTGGCAGTTTAGGCTCAATTGGATTCAACATACCCAACTATCTCAACCTGTGGAATATACTGGTATAAGATTCTCCCAATGGAGTGAAAGTCTTTTTCTTCTGCAACCTCTCATTCTTGAAAGCTTGATTTGGTCGGAAACCTGTTCCAGGAGGATTTCGGAAGGCTCTTGGGGGTGGATAGGTATTTTATGGAGTTGGGTAGGTATTCTGTGGGGTTGGCACACGCCATTGTACATGGGCAGGAGGTTGAGTGTATGTTTGAGCATGATGGACAGAGAAATGGGGATCTGGAGGTGGGTAGTAGTGTTGTAGTAGGCTATATGGAGTGTGGGGTTAAGTTTGGTGGTGGGGTCGAGGTTGGTTATAGTAAGGTGATGGGCTCCTGGATCCGAACCAAGCTCTTGACTCAATTGTTGCAACGTCCTCTTTCTTTTTCTTCCCCAGTACACCCCCAGTGTCGTTTTGAATGGCCTGGGTGGTCGCCTTAATTGTTGAATAACTCATGATTTTGTTAGATTTGAGTCATTCCTCTACCATGCTCCCCATTTTTACCACTTCGTTAAAGGACTTTCCTACTGCTGACACCAAATGACCGAAATAAGTGGGCTCTAATGCCTACAAGAAATAATCAACCATTTCACTCTCTTTCATCGGAGGGGCAACCCTCACTGCTTGTTCTCTCCAACGGAAGCCATATTCTCTGAAACTCTCACTGAGATTTTTCTCAATTTTCGTCAATGACAGGCGGTCTGGAACAATTTCAAGATTATACTGAAAGTGGCAGGCAAATGCTTGGGCTAGATCGTCCCATGTGTAACATCGACCATTATCTTGTCGGGTGTACCATTCCAAAGCTGAGCCACTTAAACTTTTATTGAAATACGCCATCAGTAATTCATCTCTCCAGCCCGCTCCTCTCATCTTACTACAAAAACCTCTCAGGTGTGCCACTGGATCACCATGTTCGTCATAAATTAAACTTGCGCATCTTAAACCTTGCTGGTAGTTGGACATCTAGGAACAGACACAGATCTTTATATGCCATGCTTACTTAACCGCCTAGCCCCTGCATATTCCTGAAAGATTGTTCCAAGCTCTTGACTTTCCTAATCATCTCCTCCTGCTCAGGATTCTTAGGTGGCTTCTCAGTTTCTACCTAGAGATCAAAATGAGGAGTGTAAGAATATAGTTCTGACGCTTTGAAGGTAGGTTCTGGGGGATAATAATGGCTGTCGTGAGTCTAGAATAGAGGCTCACTGTAAGATCGGTGTAATGCAGCAGGTGAAGGTGCCACAAAAACATGAATGATTGGTGGATGGGGGTATAGGACTTGTTTGGGTTGTAGAGCTGGCGGTGTTTGAGAGGTGGTGTCATAGCATTGTTGGTAGGTGGGAAAGGCTAGAGATGAATTCACAGTAGGAGGCTCCTAAGGTTGAGCCAATGGTGGGATATAAGCAGGGTTGGCAGGATAAACCGGTGGTAGATGCCCCTTTGCCCAGGCCTGGTACAATTCAGCCATTTGCTGCTTCAGCTTATACATCTCTTCCTTTATCGCATTAACGTCCAACTCTTCCACCTCTTTTGACGGGTCGACAATACTTGCCTCCAGTTCATGGTTGGCCATGTTCAGCTTGTCTTAACCGGGTGTTGTAGGAGTGAGTTGCCAGAATGCAAATCAACTAACCACCTGCATGAACTCAATACATCAACAACAACCTTGTTAGCGATTAGGGCTTTAACAGATTAGTAATCACACATTTTGGGGAATGAATGCACCTAAGTAGTTAACCATTTCTGTTATGCATTTGATCGGTTGCTTGCGTCATCCTGGCTTTCCTTATTTCCATTTGCAACTTTTTTTTCTTTTCTTTTTCTTCTTTTCATTCTTGCCTCTGCTTTCTCTTTGTTTTTATTCCCTCACTTCTCCCTCTTGTTTTTCCATTGTTTCCTTCTCTTGGTTTCTTATTTTCTCTCTTTTTCTTTTCTTTTCCTCTCTTGTTTTTCCTTTTTTTTTTTGTATTTGGTTACGGTCGAATCCTATAGAGATTGCCTAAGTATCATGACCCCGCATGAATTAGACCAAGCGTAGTTCTTGGGGATATAAATGAAAAATAAATAACAAAACATTTTGGGATATTCAATTTTTCATAAAAAAACAAATGCTTTGATTACGAAACTGACAGACTCAAAAGAAACCAACAAACTCTGAAAAGATGAAAATACAAACTCAAAAGAACTAACAGACTCAAAACAAACTAACAGACTTCAACAACAAGAAAGTACAGACTCAAGCAAAGATCACGAATACATTAATGCCTCGAATGCTCCTGGGGCACGTGGGGCATCATTCGGCCTCTCCACGGGCCTATATGCAAGATCCCCTTGGAGCCTTTTCAAATCACTCGTTATTTTCCAGACAAATGTCATTTCTGCCACGAAGAAAGTGGTGCGGGTCATATCCTCACATGCTTGGCACTTCACAACAATGTAATCGGCAATGGCCCTGACCCTCTCACGGATCCTACCCTTTTCCTGAAGCAGATGCCCGACCTGCTAATTCCGGGCTTCTAATACCTGAGTGTCGTGGAGATGTTGATTTTGCAGTTGTTGCACTTCTTCCTCCATTTGAGCCATCAAATCATAATAGTGTTCCTTGTCAGCTTTAAAATCCTTGGCTTGCTTGATCATTTTGTTCTCAACGGTGATGACCCTTTTTTTTAACCATACAACCCCATTATCGTATTGCTCTTTTAACTATCTAACCAGGCGTGCTCGTTCTTTCGCATTCTTAGCCAATTGTGTTCGAGCCTTGGCTAGTTCACCCTCCGCTTTGATCAAATCAAAACCATAATCATCCACTTTCTGCCTAAGGTTCTTTATAAGCTTTTCATCCTTTGCACTTCTGGCGCGGTTTTCGGCTGTCGTTTTCATTTCTCTAATTTGGGCTCGAAGGGCTTCATTTTCTTTGACTAGCTTCTTCTTTTCACCCTAATCTGTCGCGATTTGCAAACCATTCTCTAATTGAAGGTCTTGGATGTCATGCCCCAACCTCGGAAGGCGCGACCGGCGCTCAATCGAGTGAACCCGACGGAGCAAGCCTTATCGAACACTTCCTACCCCAAACCAATATGAATACGGGACCTAGGCCTTTCATTAATACAGACGGGAATACATGATACATATTATAACATTGGTTCATTTTATTTACAAATATTTATCGTACATAAGTCAGCTTTAAGGAGTCCATTAACGTTACGGTTTAAGGAGATCACAAGTTTAAGATTAAAACATATACATGTAGTGGACTCCCCCAACACCCGTACATAACCCATACTAATGTCTTTGGAGCCTCTAAGGATACAACAGATAAACATGACTATGCCGGCAACAAGGCCCCGGCCATACCTCAAAAGCGAAAAACTGTAATAACAAAAGATACACTAAATAGCCCCATGGAAGATAAGGGGCTCACCGAGACTTCGAGTAGATAGATGCTCTGCTACACA
>MU735506.1:3053-23908 GCA_026770625.1 Nicotiana glauca
ATCAATATCAAAGGATCTCCCGAGATACCGTCCCGTAGTCCAATCATCAGTGTGCATGGGGATCTCCCGGTATACCGTCCCGTAGTCCCAAAATAAAAGTGCAGGGGGATCTCCTGGAATACCGTCATGTAGTCCCAAAATAAATTGCAGGGGGGATCTCCCGGGAATCAAACCCGTAGTCCCAAAGTAAAATTCTGGGGGATCTCTCGGGAATCAAACCCCTAGTCCCAAAGTAAAATGCAGGGGGATCTCCCGGGAATCAAACCCGTAGTCCCAAACTAAATAAATAAGGGGGAACTTCCGGAATCCCGCATCCGTAGTCCCAATGTAAATGCGCAACCAACATCACAGAAATATTCAGAAATTTAAGTACAACAATACAAGGCATCAAGGAATACTGGCCTAACATGTTCCACGTAATCACAGTTAAGACACTTTAAAAAAATAGGTAGCTTGGATCAATTAAACATGCTCTTCAACGCTAGCACAAGCTATAAAAGCAAGTAAAGTAAGGCAAATATGAAAGAGAATCCAAATCAAGTAATTAAGTAAAAATCTGGGTTTCAACAATTTGCTCAAGTATGCGCTCGTCACTTCACGTACAAGGCATTCAATTACCAATTATCACATCCTAAGGGACGAAGTCCCCCACACAAGGTTAGGCAAGTCACTTACCCTGAACCGGTGCGAAATCAACTAGGGAACGATGCCCTTGCCACGAGTATCCGACTCCAAATTGCCCAAATCTATTCAATTCAGTTACACATCGTAAATAATATTACAAACAACTGATTCCACTATAAAAATTAAAACTAGGGCGCAAAAATAGGTAAAATGACCAAAATGCCCCTCCAGCCATCATCTCAGAATCGAATAATTTTATGTTTTCAGAAACCTCGTACTCTCACGAGTCTAACCATATAAAAATCTCAGAAATCGGAGGTCGAATGCCCCCTCAAAACCCAATATTTTAGTCAATGAACTTTCACCCAAATTCTTTCATTTTTGATCTTGTTTAATTCGAATATAAAAGGTGGATTTAACTACTAAATGATGAAATATAACTAGAAAGGATCATAGAAATGTTACCCAATAATCTCCTCTTCAAAATCCCCTCAGAATCGCCCTTGCCCGAGCTCAAAATTGATTTTCAAACTTATGAAATTAAACCCTCAATATTTCCTATTTCTGCCCAGACATTTCCGCTTCTGCGGACAAGGGACCGCTTCTGCGGTCCTGCTTAAGCGACAAAATAACCGCTTCTGTGGTTTCTCATTAAAGGGGGAAGTTCTGCTTTTGCGGACGCATGACCGCTCCAGCGGTTCCGCTTCTGCGGAAATATGACCGCTTCTGCGGAAATATGACCGCTTCTGCGATCTCTGAGGGGAAGCCAAAAATTACTTCTGCGATGAGGAAGCCGCTTCTGCGGCTCCGCTTCTGCGGTTCCCAAATCGCAGAAGCGAAAATACCAAAAGGGAAAACATACCAGCTGCAACAACTTAGAAAATTTCCCCGTTAACCACCCGAAATCATCCCGAGGCCCCCGGGGCCTCAACCAAAAGCATGAATACCACCTAATACTTTATTCGAACTTGCACCAATCCTCAAAATACCTCAAACAACACCGGAAACCCAATTAAATCAAGGATTCAAGCCTAAGAACTTCAAATTCTAACCAAATACGCTTTCGATCAAAAACCTAACCAAACCTCGTCCGAATGACCTGAAATTTTGCACACACATCCCAAATGACATGACGGAGCTACAGCAACTTCCAGACAAATCCAACCCTCCGATCAAAAATTCACTATCGGACCGGAAACTTCAAAAATTTAAACTTCGGCATTTTAAGCCTAAATGAGCTACGGATCTCCAAATAACATTCCGAACATGCTTCCAACCCCGAAATCACCTAACGGAGCTAACGGAACCATCGGATTTCCATTCCGAGGTCGTCTTCATACTGTTTCGAATATGGCCATTTTTAAACTCTTAAACTCTCATTTAGGGACTAAGTGTCCCAAAACACTCCGAATTCTAATACAGAACGTCCCGGCAAACCAAAATAATAGAAATGAACTTAGGGAAAGCAGTTAATGGGGGATCAGGGCGTAAATTCCAAAAACGACCGGCCGGGTCGTTACAGAGAGAAAGGGGAAACAAATTTCTTTCACCTACCGAGATGAATTGAACCATAATTATTTTTTAATGTTTGCTTCGACAATAGACTGTTGCAAAGTCCATAAGATATTCTCCTTTTTTAAATCCTAAAAGGTTCTCCCATGAAAATTAGTGAATTACATGTTATTTTGATTTGTTAATCAGTCCACATCATAAACTAATGGAGTAACCCAGTAGCACACACCAATAGCCTTTTTTCTTTGTTGTACCATTACATTTGAGACGGTGACGTAATAATTTCCATAGAGAATTATTTCTAAGAGTATTTTTGATGCCCAACATGTTCTGTACGTTGACCACGACTGAAATTGTTTTTTGTCTTTGTAGAATTTTTGACGTTTCTCTTACGTATACAACCAACATACTTGCAGAAGAAGTTCAGCACTTTAAAGGTGGTTCAACTATCTAATTTTCGTATATTTGTACACGATGGGTCATATTAACACATTCGTTGTTGCACATCCCTGTTGTACTGCTAATGGTTGTTGTTGTCCACCATTTTCTTTTGCACAATTATTTTATTTATTTTTTGTTTGTAAACTGATTTATGTGCGTAACAAAAACTTTGCCTTAACATATTCGCTTTTTCATTTTTGGTGTCGTCTCCCGATGTCCACTTTCTTTTATTTCACTTCGGGTCATGTTTTGGTTAGATTTTTGCTCTTAGTTAGCGAAGCTTTACCTTTGGAAAAGTACCTTTGCTCGGATGTTATAATACGAAGAAAAAAACCTTAAAAATTATCCTAATTGTTCTCCCTATAGGTACAAAAATTGATCAGAAAGTCCAGATGTATTTCAGTTGATTGTCACTTATGTAAACACTAATAGTCAAAGCGTACTTTTTTTTGAAAACATACCATGATATTATGAATCGCCTCCCATATTTTCTTTCTTGGGGTAACTATATCTGTTCAATGACAGCCTCAGTTTTGTCACTTCCTGCCGTGTGACATGCATTTCGGTAATAAAAATTAATACAACATTAAAAGGCTATGACAGTTTGCGCAGCATCATCTAAGGGTAGGTACTACGATTCTGATTGATCATACACAAAAAAACAAGCGTCCCTATCAGAAACGGATAGGAATGTCAACAGACGTGAAAAAATACAAAGCGATGGCAGCAGAGAAAAAATAGAAGTTGCTACTACATCGTCTTATAAAGATTGATCTCTAAACTTGATTTTGCAAAATAGAAACTTACAGGGAAGTTGTCCTTGGACAAGTGGGGGCAATTGAAACATTATAATATTAAAAAATGAAGTAAAATTTTACAATGTTGAAAGATGAGAAGTTGTTGAAAGAAGTAAGAAAATTACAATGGGAAATGACATTAACAGTAACATCGCTGCCATCTGCATTCATTATTAATACTATGGGCCCGTGCCTATGTGAGTTGTCGTACGGTCAATTTGTAAAATTGAGATGTTTGATTTTCAGGTAATGAGTTGTTATTTGAGATATGTAACGATTGGCTCATTGGAGAGATCTTGTGAGAAGCTTAAAATGTACGCTCAAGTTTGATATGTGATGTAAAATTAGTGTCTTATTAAACTTACCTATTTGGGTAGCAATATCGTCTGCGGCATTAAGTTTGTTTTTCCAGAATATTTCCAAGCTTTTTAAGAGATTGAATTAGTTTAATAAAGTATGTATATAGCATTACTATATTAAAAACCAAAACAACATTACTCTATTTCATTTGCACATCTAAATATACAAAACGAACATACAAAACAAAACCAAGCTGAAAATTTTAAGATTTCATGTTTCAATCTTATCAACAGTAGAAAAGGGCTTGAATTATTTGATTTCTCACCTCAAAACTGCAGGGCAACCAATAATATATATTGGCTAATTTAGAAAAAGGTTTAGTCAACTGAGCTATGTGACAATTATCTTCTTCTGATGCTATTAAGTCCTTTCTTTCTCTCTTTTGTATGTGCACATGTTGATTGTGAATGTATATGTTGAATTTTTCTATTTATTGTCAGTTTTAGTAGAAATTGACTTTACACAAGTACAATAGCTCTTTTGTATGTTTACTGAGTTATAACTTAAAGGTGCATCTCTGGCCCAAATCAAGTTTGCATTTGGCAATAAACCAAGGAAGCCTAAACAAAGACACCATGGGTTGTGAAAGCTCTTTAGCCGAGACTATAGTCTGTCATGCTTTTCATCTCAATGGCTTGTTAATAAGGATAGAATGTTTTTCTAAAGTACAATGAATTCTCATAAATGACTAATAAAGTCTCTTATTCTCACTAACATACCTTTACATGGATTATTTCATACATTTTTACAGAGGTAATTTCAAGAAATTTCTCCCCTAATTTGCTTGATAAGGTTGCAACAAGTGTTCCACTGCAATCTGATATTATACATCAAAGCAGGTCATTTGATTTGCATAAAGTGAATGAAAGAATAAAACTTTTGGATTTGAAGAAGTTACATTAACAGATATTAGCGAACTTGGAATTCAAATTGTGATACATGTGTATTAACATCGCACGTCTGTTGCAGCTTGCACATTGAACAATTCTACTTACAGCAGTTCTGTATTATTGCCCGCAGTGGGAGCATAATAGTTCATAAAGCTCTTGTCAGTAGCCGGTAGCAATATTTTACCTCCGATGCGAAAGAGATGTATCTGTGAAGGGGGGTAGAAGTAGATTTGTTGAGTTGTAACTGTAACCCTAAAATACCTCACATATATTTGTATGTATGTAATACATACAGGAGACTACGACTGAATCTCTGCAATTGGTACTATGTTATCATGTACTGGTACAAGTACAGGTGATAAAGCTATTTGCGGAGAAATTTGCCCATCTATACCTTGCCATTATATCTTCCTTGTCTCCAACACTATATATGTAAAGGACTTTTAGAAACCAATAAAACACCATGTTTATTTAGAATGACTTAAAATTGTTGTATGAAGTTCTGGATACATAAGGTCAAATTGTTATTTAACTGAAAATGCGAGTTTTAACTTATAGCTTGCTAATTGTATGTCTTTCCGCATATGTTTCATTAGCATGATCTAATTAATAAACTATAAAACTCCATTACATTAATATTTATTTCATACCAGTTCATAAGTTCTCCAACTTAGGAATAAGTGGATTTATCTGTATGACCGGGTTGTACCTTGTCGACAATGTAATCCTATATTGTTTAAATTTTGTTAGTAAATAATTCATAGCAGTTCTCTACGGATACAAGAAAGTTGTATCCTTTGCGTACCAGTATAGTTGGTTCGTGCAACTCGTTTGCTATAATTACGGATATTCAGCTGTATGTGCAGCTAGGGTGCTTCCGACAGTCCGAGTGAAAGTCCTCCCATTACGTCAAGATAGTAGGCACAGGAAAAGGAATAAAGATAAGTGGCACTGTGCAAAAACACCAATATAACTTTAGTAATGTCACCAATACGAACAAAGAAAGGATGTAAATATACAATTAACCGAGCTAGTTCTGTAAAACCATATAGTTACACACTCACTACAAAAAAATGCTAAATTTGCGGCGGTTTTATTGCGGTGGTTTTCATAACCTCCGCAATCTATAACAAATTGTGGGAGTTTAACTATCCCCGCAAATATATTAAATTTGCGGCGGTCGCTGACCCCCGCAATCTTTAAAAAAATAGCGCCCGACATTTCCCTCGTTTTTAATCGTTTCCCTCTCTTTTTTCCCCAAACCCCTTTCTCATTTTCGCTTTTTTCATTTTTAGACTTAATCACATAATCAAAAATAACAATATTTCTTCAGACTTAACCCTCCAATTTCAAGCGCCTCCTATGTTGCCTCATCTTTCTTCTGGTTTTCTTCAGCTCCTCCTCTATTTCAAAATAAAAGAGATACGAAAGAAAACTTCAGATCTATCAATCAATATGTAAGTTTATTTGATTTTGCTCTTTCATACAAATTCCTCTTCGATTTTGCTTTGATTTTGCTCTTTCAGTCTTTGATTTTGCTTTTTTGTCTTTCTTTCTTCATGCATGGGGGTTTTAAGTTTATTTTCTCTGTTAATTTGGTAGAATCAGTGTATTTTGAAGAAATTTGGTAGAATCGATGCATTTTGAATCCGCAGAAATTTGGTAGAATCGGTATTTGGTACATTAGGTTCTAAAATTTAGGTTTTTTATGTATTTTGCAGGTTAATTTCTGTGATTGATGTCTTAATTGAAAATTTTCCTTTTGCATGTGTATTTTAGAACTCCTGGGGACCTTCAGAGAAGACGCAATTATCGCCGGCTGCTTTCCCTCTTTCTGCTCTACTTTGTGTTTGAATCAGTCTCAAGGTAGATTTTTTATTTTTCTGCAGGTTCTGCACATTTCAGTTCAGGATAAGTTTGTGAATGGTTATTTAATTGTTCGGTCGTGGTCTTGTATAATCCTCTCATTCTGGAGTGTATGCACGATGCTCCATCACTCTCCTGCTATAATTTCTAGTGATATGACTACTTTTTGCTTCTTTTCATCCAGACTATATTGGTGGACTTATCATTGCTCTTTGTTGCTGAAGTAGAGTGGTTGAATAGTTATCATTTACAAGTTTGGAAGAAGGTAAGCATCCTAACCATTTATTTTGTTCTTCTTTCTGTTACCATGAAGTTTAGTATGTTCTGTGTAGAATGAACAAGAACCTTTTCTTTCTGTTCACTAGACGTATAGGAATGAGTTCAGTTTTGTGATTTGTGCTGTTGATATGATAATTGTTCTTGAAATTTAATATTAGGTGTTAAGCTTCAGAATTTTAGATTATGTTAATAATGATATCTTCGAATAATACATGCCACTATTAGTATATTACCTGGAGATCTGCAATTGTTTTCTATCTCTTATTTTCTGCTTTTAAAATTAATTTATGTTGTTTGACATAAACTACTTAGTGGAGTGATCTATTATATTCATCTTTTTTGGGGGGCTATTTGATCTTTAGTAACCAATGAATTGTTTAATTTTACCTATGTCCTTTTCTGTACAGACAACATGCTGACTAAAAAGTGCTAATTCACTTGCTACTTTCCTTTATTTTATTTATTATTATATTATCATAATAAGGGCTAACATCAGCTCTTTGGACTTTCATGGGTGGTTTACTACTTGAAAATTTTTCCAGAATCTTCTTCTGATGTATGTTTTATTCACTGGCATATGATTCCTCATATGATGTTATTGTGCTGTCTTTTGACCTAGGTTGAGGTAGTAAAATTCATGAGGTTTGTTATCAAAGTTAAAAAAACTGCTCTTTTGGTGTTGTGGTTGATTTGGTCGAGCGAATGATAATGCGTACATATGTTCTGTTTCCTTTGTCCAGAAAATGCCAGGTGGAAAATGTCGTGTGGAATAGTTGTCTTCTGTATGCATCCCGTCTTCTAAAACTTACCAGCCTAAAAACTTATGGGTCCTTCTCGTTGACTTGCCTTTCGTCATGGGCATCACTGCGCGTCATGGGCAGTCTTCTCACCACTTCACTTACTGGTCTACTATTTTTATGTTGCAGTTATCTTCAAAGTTTATGATTCTGACTGCAATGGGAAAGTGATATTCGATGGCATTATAGAAGTGCTTCGGGATTTAACTGGATCATTCATTTCAGACAAGCAAAGAGAGGTATTCGTTACATGCTTTCATCTCCCCCTCTTTCAACTCACTTGTGACTTTATGTGATACAGAGCAACTTACAGTTTAAGCTTCTTGTGGAGATAATCTCAAATCTTTAGTCTGAACCAATAGGATTTATGGTGTAGAGTTGGAATGTGTTAGGTTTACTGATCACAAAAGTCCAAAATTCTTTGCATCAAAGAAGTAGGTTTAGCTTTATAAATGTGAAGGGTGAAGCCTATGATAGCAGATTTAGTTGCTTTGCAATGTATAACTGAGAGTGGATAACCTTTTATGGCTTACATAGCTCATTGAAAATAATTTTTCGATCCGTAAAGTAAAATAGGTTCGATTAGTTGTAGTTCTACGAACAAAAGCTGTAAGAGAAAGTCTTCCTAGTTATGTGGTACATATAGGCAATTATTTTCTTCAGTTTCTGGAAATAGGAGAAATATATTCGACTCCATTCAGCTTCATAAACGATATGTAATCGCAATCCTAAATTAGATGCCTAGAATATTGCGATTTACTACAATATATTGCTAGGATTTGGTTAACTTTAAGTGATTGGCATCATTCCAAGAATGAAATGCCTATTGGCTCTCCATCTAGCTGTGTTTTTAGTTTCAACTCTCAGCATTTAGTTTTGCTGGAATGAATTATTGTAGATAATTTTCTTTTGATATCTCACAACTCATGACGTATTTCTTTTTAGTACAAGATGATCATTCTGTATTTTCAAACACTGTGGAGTATATCTTAGAAAATTCTATTTTAGTAAAATAATTACTATAAACTTGAACTCATAGCTTAGCTTTAACAGGAATTACAATTTATTTTGTTGTTGTTCTTGTTATTACAAGCATATAGGATGGTTGCTTTCAAAAAAATAAAAATAAAACTGTGAAAACTGCTCATGTTATTAGCTAAAGAAGACTATAACATTTGAAAAAAACTGTAAAATCCACGAGTGTTGTCTTATTAATATACTGTTCAGGGATGCTGCAAATTTCTTATAAATAATTGCAAGCTAAAAGAAGACTAGATTACCATTGTACATGGAACAACCAACGAAAGTTTTTAACCTACAAGGGGGTCATAGATTTTAACCTTACCTAGGTTTAGTACCCCTTTAGTTTTTTAAAATGTGTTTTCATCCACAAGTAGAGTAATTGAGTATATACTTCCTATTCTAGTATATCTGATTGCTAAGAATATAATCTTGGTGTTAGAACTAAATATTCCACAGCTTCTGAGAATGTGTCTCTTTTGCTCTGCTTCTGAGAAGTGAGAATACGTTCGAACTCTCTTTCAGTTACTAGGAGCATTAGGATATCTACATATATCACCCTTGAGTAACTTTCGACAATGTTAAAAATCTTACTACAATCACTTTAGAACATCAATTTACCGGATCCTATTTTGTGTTGATCTCATAAAAACACAAAATTTTTTAAACAGAGGATTTCTCTTGAATGGAAAATATCAAGTATTACCTTAAACATTATTCAGGGCTGAAACATAAGATTATTTAAGAATATTAGAGTGTGAAAAGATATGTATTATTACCTAATTATATCATCTTTCATCTATAAAACATCTAAGTTTTCGCATAATTCTCTTACATGTTCTATGTTGATCATTATTATGGAGTATCAAATTAAACAAACCATGTCTTAAAATTCTGTTTCCTCTATGTGATTGATGTACATCTAATATCGTCATAAGGTGTATATATACACCCAAAAAAAAACTTTTTTCTTCCTTTTTTCAAAACCCAAGAAGTTGAGAATGAGCTTTAACCTGCAAATTCTATATAATTTCCCAAAGAACGATATGGGAATTACAAATCTCTTCTTTTGCTTCTCTCCAACATAAACAACAAAATGGCCTTTTAGAACATCTCCAACTGTAGAAGACTTCTTGATTATACGAGGCATACGGATAGCCATAGTCGTTTAGTTCAATATAGTAGATTAGCAAATAGGGAAGATAATAATTAGTAAGGATCTTGAAAGCAGAGAAAAGCTTTGTATGATTTCAAGTTTTGCTAAGAGTTGTTGGTGGTAGAGGATTCTTTGTATGTATTTATATAGGCCAATGACAAGATGTTGAATCCTTGTGATTTGCATTGAATATACATTTTCTATAGGTTAAAGATAACTTGGGTAGTTGAGTTTTGGTGTGCCTGACTGATTTTCACAACAAAGGACAGATCCATGAAACATCGTCTTCTTGAAAATGGTTTAGTTAGGGACCACATGGATCATTCTTGAACAAATTTAGTCAGCATTCCAATGACTGATCATCATTCATGAAATTTCGAATCTAGGATGGCATATATATCCTGATAAATTTTGACAAAATCTGATCATATATAGTGCTAAAGCGACAAGTCAAGATACAAGTTGGTTCGTATGACCAAAACTAATCTTATGCTTCCAACTACTGCTGCAGTTGAGTAGGAGCAGCAGTATATAGAATTTCAAAACCCAAAAACTTCCTTTTTTGCCATTTGGTTGTGTGTTTCACAAAGTGTTAGAAATTTGCAGCTGAGTTCTAATAATTTGTACAGCTTTTGCTTTTCATTTTCTCAATGACATCATATCCTTTTTCTGCATTGGATGTCTAGTTTTTGAGTTTAACATGTTGTTAGCAGTATTTACATTTGAAGTTTCTGACATTATATTGATGATGGGTGTAGCTGATGTTTGTTTAATATAACAAGTTTGTCTGAGCTAAACTTATTAATGTTGAATTGCAACAAGCTCACATTGTTAAGAATTTTATTCTTTATACTGTATTGTCAATCACTGATTGAAGTAGGGACACTTGCTTTTGGTGTTTAATGTATTTAGGAAAAAATTGAACTAGCATTGACCCAAAGCACCGCGGATGAGTCTGAAATTTCGCCAAATAATGCTATTGGTAAGGTGTTGGGAAAAGAGCACTGTGGAAGGGTAAGGTGCTTAGGATTAGGAGCTGTTCCTAGCAGAGCTTTTAGACAAACAAGACCTCGCTATAGTGATTTGAATGCTTCAAGTTATAATAATTGTTCATGTTCTTCCCAATGCCAAGAGAAGTACAATCAAATGTTGAATGCTCATAATCAAAGCCAGGAGAACTACAGAGAAATGATGAATGTTAACACTCAATGATGAATGCTAACACTCAAATGATGAATGCTTTTAAGGCGTATATGATAATGAAAAAAGGGAAGATACCTGGAGAATTTGCAGGGATATTTGTTTCTCCTCCTCGTTCAACGGTAAGAATAGTTGATAACTTTCTTATTTGATTTTGTAAAGTATGATTGTTCGGTTCAAGTATAATTAGTTATAGGATATTGTTGAGGTACTTATTGTTAATTATATTTTCTATTGATTGTTTTATAGCCAAGTGATGTGGCTAGCGGATCCATTTTACCCACATATATAAGAAGATCATCCGGTGGAAGTAATCCTAACGACAACCATTGAAGTTGCTTGCAAATATATTAGATAATGATGTATTGTACTCGATTGAATGATCATAGTAGATCTTTTGTCCAAAATGGTTGGAGTGGATGTTATATTTAATGTTAGTTTTAAGACTTATAATATTGATGTTTTGTGTCTAATGGTTGGAGTTGTTGTGTTTAAAGCAAATTTTTGAGATTAATGTATTTTGTGGTTTGTTAATATATTGATGTTACTTGATTCCACTAAGCAATTTGTATAATTTGTTGATGCTTCATTATATTAATATAATTGAAATTGGAACAGTTATAGAGTAACATTATATTGCAGGAAAAAAATTCAATGAACAGCAGGGGTTATAACTGCCGCTATTTACCATATGATAATATTGTGTTATAAAATTTGTGGGGGTTAAATAAAGAAATTGCGGGGGTTTAGGATCTCCGCTAATTGTTTCAATAAGCGCCAGCCAACTACCAAATTGCGGAGTTTATACTGCCGCCAAATATTCGCCGCTATATGATAACGGTGGTCTGTCAGAAAACCCCCGCAAATCGGTTGCGGCGAACATTATTGCGGGGGTTTCGAAAATCGTCATAAAATTGTATTGCGGAGGTTTGTGACCGTCGCAATATGTAGATAAAACCCCCGCAAATGCAGCATTTTTTTGTAGTGACGACGTATGCCCCAACAAATGATGTGTCAACTTTTTAATTGCAGTGCAGTCAGCCTAATAATATTTTCTTTGCAATGCTACTTTTGTGTATGCTATAACAACAAGGAATACTGAACCGGCAATGTTGATTCAATTAGCTACTATGTGTGGTTGGTATGTTTAGTATAGTCGTGGCTAAACCATGTACAAATGAGCCACAATAAGTGCGGTGAATCGAATTAGCATCTGTGTAGAATTTGACACACAACATATTTCTTAATTTATCTTCAACGGTCATGTCCTTGCCGTATCTTAAGAGATAGGGATCAATATATTTCTCATTCCATTCTTTAATTTCTTCAACTTAGCAACATTACTTTGGATAGCCCTGTCGGTCAGATATTCAATTTGCTTCGGAGATAGAAACAGTTTTATATAATCTATGTAGTCGAGGTTTAATAACTTAAAGGTCTTATATTAACTATATGGATTCTTAGGACGGATTCCACGTGGTATTATATATTGAAGGTTCCTCCCAAGCATTTTGGATATGAAATCTATATTGTTGGAAAGGTTCTCTCTGACCCCGGCTCTAAAGTTTTAAACATTATGAAATCATAAAGAAAGTAAATATGATATAACAATTTACAATTTAAGTAGTTGTTGATGCTTTCAAATAGTAATAGTACTTTGTACGAATGAAGCATTGACTAATACTTTAATGGAGATGAAGCCTACAAGGCAATCGGATTCCCTTTACAATCTTCCATGTCTGAAGTTTAGAAATTGATTGAAGGTAAGAGAAGAATAGAGACTTCTGGTTTACTAAATAACATGTGGAGCTCCCAACCTCATTGGTCATTCTTTTAAGTACAGGGAACTAAAGAATCAATAACTTTTACAGAATTTTTTGAGCAAGAAGGACATTGTTTTGGAATTTAGCTATAGTAGTGTATATATATTATATTTCAAGTGAGACGTCAGTCATCAATAGAATATTGAGAAAATGACTTGAATATCGAGAAAATGACTTAGTTGCAACAATATTCAAAAACTTTGATCATTGGAAGCACAAAACTATTTAACCTTTGCTACCACTTTCTTGCATCTAGCAAATTTATAACTTGATCCAGTAAGTGACATAACCATGTTAGTATTTGTCACGACCCCAAATCTCGGTCGTGATGGCGCCCAACATACTGCAAGGCAAGCCCGGCCAATTTACCAATCTTAACCCTTTTTATGTAATTCATGATTCAATTAACACAATTAATTACTAAGTCATAACACTGAAAGTCTGAAATGTAGTTAAACATGCGGAAAACCCAAGTGAAAATACTACTACACAACCCGAATGATCAGGTGTCACAAGTCTGAGCCTCTAATACACGAGTGTCAACCTACTACATATTTTTCTAAAGAAAATGCGGAATAAAACAAATAGGATAGATGGGAAGATCAGGACTACGAACGCCATGCAGCTACCTTAATGCTCCCAGATATGATGCTCGACAGAGATAGTCTCACTCAGCCTCAGTAGGTGCACCTGTATCTGCACACGAGGTGAAGGGAGTAAAGTGAGTACTTCCAACCTAGAGAGTAATAAACATAAATAAAGGTTGAGAGTAAGAAATCATAAATAGGCACAAGATAAGTTATAATCACACAGTTCACCAGGTAACATCAATTAAAATAACCAACGAAATTAATAATGCTGCAACGGAGAAATAAATAATGACAGTCAAAATATGCAATGTAGCACATATACCGGTACTCTCTAGTACCCACTGTGGCGTGCAGTTCGATCCATCCATTTATTTATCGTCGACGGCGCTCGCTGAGGGTATGTACAGACTCCGGAGGGGCTCCTACAGCCCAAGCACAATATCAAGCCATCTCGTGGCACGAAATCTAGGCCCTCGGCCATATATCAATATCAATGCAATACCATTGCGGCGCGCAACCCGATCCCATAATTATGATACCACTGCGGCGCGTAGCCCAATCCCATAATCAGTCCAAAATCACTTAAGCCTCTCGGCACAATAGCAAATAGATTATTCAGCCCAAACTTCATTAGAAATATTATTTAAGTCCCAAGTTTTGAGAAAATTGGCTGAGTTTGCAAAAACAATATTTAATACTGGGACTGAGTGCAATTTTCTGTACACATGGTAAGAAACCAATAAAACAATCCCTGAAGGATTCAAAGAGTTGGCAGGAAGCCCAATTATGATAATTAATCCATTTATTAGGATATCAATTCAACTCCAAGCAATTAGGTAATATTTTCATTAAGCGGGGCGGACCAAGTCACAATCCCCAATGCTGCTCTACCCCACGCCCGTTATCCGGCGTGCAAGTCACCTCAATATAGCACTATGATGTGCAAATTCGGGGTTTCAAACCCTCAATACAGCATTTACATCTATTACTAACCTCAAATCGGCTATTTCTTTAGTCCGCGACGCCTTTGGCCTTCGAATTAGCCTCCACATGCGCCAAATATATATAAAATCAGAACGAGTATGTTACATTAGGCTAAGGGAACATAACCCAATCGAAAAGACTCGAAAAACATCAAAAATCACGAAGTTGGCAAAACCCGAGCCCCGGTCCCACTTCTCGAAAAATTACAAAATTTACTTCATCAGATTTCTTATCTCGCCACGAGTCTAACCATACAAAATTTATCCAAATCCCATATCATTTCGTCCCTCAAATTAGTGATTCTATCCAAGAAGGTTTTCTACCTTTTTCCAACAAAGTGCTCAGATTAAACGCTAAAACTCGTAATAGATTCAAGTTATACAACCAAAATTGAGTTAAGAACACTTACCCCATTTTTCTCTATGAAAATCTGTCCAAAAATCGCCCTATCCGAGCTCCAAATCGTTAAAAATGGGAAACGAGAACGAAGTCCCATTTCCAGAACTTAACCTTTCTGTCCAGGCCATTTTCGCTTCCGCGATAAAAATGTCGCTTCTTTGACTTCCGCTTCTGAGGATTTTGTCATTTCGCCCAGGACCGCTTCTGCGATCAAAATTCTGCTTCTGCGATAGCGCAGGAGCGGTTCCAAATCCGCTTCTGCGGAACCAACGCCCAAGCCACAGCACCGCTTCTGCGGTCCATTTCTCGCACAAGCGAGACCGCTTCTGCTGTCCGGACCTCCGCTTCTGCGGAACTTGCCTCCATGCCCATTTTCGCACCTGCGATTTCTCCTTCGCTTCTGCGATCCCAATTCTACAGTAGCGGAAATACCAGAAGCAGGAGTCATTTAAAATTTTACATGACCGAAACTCTCCGTTTAGCCATCCGGGATCACCCCGAGGCTCCCGGGACCTCAACCAAAGGCACAGACATGATCCAATACCCTATTCAAACTTCTTCCAATCCTAAAAACACATCCAGCAATACAAAAATCCTCAGTTCTCATCAATTTCAAGCCTAAGTTCTTCAAATTCTTCCGAGACTCGCATTCTATCAAAAACCCAACCAAATCACCTCTGAATCATCTGAAATTTTGCACACACGTCCAAAATCACCTAACGAAGCTACTTCAACTCTCGGAATTCCATTCCGACTCCCGGATCAAAATCTCACCTATCAACCGGAAATCGCCAAAATACTAACTTCGCCAATTCAAGCCTAATTCTACACCGGACCTCCAAAACCACTTTCGATCACACTCCTAAGTCACAAATCACCTCCCGGAGCTAGCCAAACCATCGGAATTTACATCCAAGCCCTCTAACTCATAAGTCAATATCCAGTTGACTTTTCCAACTTAAGCCTTCTTCAAAAAGACTAAGTGTCTCATTTCTTATCAAAACCATTCCAAATCAACCTGATTACACAAGATACGGATAATGAATCATAAAGACGCTAAAAATGGGGAAAACAAGGTGGTAACTCAAGAGACGACGGGTCGGATCGTCACATCCTCCTCAACTAAAACAAACGCTCGTCCTCGTGTGAGTTACGAAACATACCTGAAGTCTCAAATAGGTGAGGATATCTGCTCTGCATCTCCTGCTCGGTCTACCAGGTAGCCTCCTCCACGGGCTGACCTCTCCACTGCACTTTCACTGACGCTATATCTTTTGATCTCAATTTTCGAACCTGTCGACCCAAAATAGCCACTGGCTCCACATCATAAGTCAAATCCTCATCTAACTGCACTATGCTGAAATCCAAAACATGAGACGGGTCCCCAACATACTTCCGGAGCATGGAAACATGGAATATCGGATGAAAACCTGACAAACTAGGTGGCAAGGCAAGCATATATGCCACCTCTCCAACTCTGCTAAGTACCTCAAAAGGTCCAATAAATCGCGGGCTTAACTTCCCTTTCTTTCCGAATCTCATAACACCCTTCATGGGAGAAACCTTCAGCATGACCTTCTCGCCCACCATGTAAGATACATCTCGAACCTTCCGATCTGCATAACTCTTCTAACGCAATTGAGCTGTATGAAGTCTCTCCTGAATCACCTTCACCCTCTCTAAGGCATCCTGAACTGACTCTGTCCCTAATAATCTAGCCTCGCCGGGCTCAAACCAACCCACTGGAGATCTACACCGCCTTCCATACAAGGCCTCACACGGTGCCATCTGAATGCTGGACTAATAGCTGTTGTTGTAAGCAAACTCTGCAAGCGGAAGAAACTCATCCCAAGAACCTCCGAAATCAATCACACATGCCCGCAACATATCCTCCAATATCTGAATAGTACGCTCGAACTGTCCGTTCGTCTGAGGATGAAATGTTGTGCTCAACTCCACCTGAGTACCCAACTCTCGCTGAAAAGTTCTCCAAAACCGGAAGGTAAACTGAGTACCTTTATCTAAGATAATGGAAACTGGAACACCGTGCAATCGCACAATCTCTCGGATGAATATCCCTGCCAACCGCTCCGAAGAATAAGTAGTACACACCGGAATGAAGTGCGTGGATTTAGTCAGCCAATCCACAATCACCCAAATAGAATCAAATTTCTTCAAAGTTCAAGGAAGACCACTCACAAAATCCATAGTAACTCTCTCCCATTTCCATTCTAGAATAATCATCCGCTGAAGCAAACCACCCGGTCTCTGATGCTCATATTTCACCTGCTGATAGTTGAGACATCGAACTACATAACCTACAATATCTTTCTTCATTCTCCTCCACCAATAGTGCTGTCTAAGATCCTGATACATCTTCGCGGCACCCGGGTGAATAGAATACCGCGAGTTGTGGGCTTCTTCCAGAATTGACCCTCTAAGCCCATCTACATTGGGCACACAGATACGGCCCTGCATCCTCAATACACCCTCATCATCAATATTCACATCTTTGGCATCATCATGCTGAACTCTGTCCTTCAGGACAAGCAAATGCGGATCATTATACTGGCGCTTTCTGATGTGGTCATATAAAGAAGACCGAGAAACCACGCAAGCCAACACACGACTAGACTCTGAAATGTCCAATCTCACAAACTGATTGGCTAAGGCCTGAACATCAACTGCAAATGGCCTCTCCTCAACTGGAATGTACGCCAAGCTTCCCATACTCACTGCCTTTCGGGTCAAGGCATCGGCCACTACATTGACCTTTCCCGGATGATACAGAATAGTGATATCATAGTCTTTAACCAATTCTAGCCATCTCCGCTGCCTCAAATTAAGGTATTTCTACTTAAATAAATGTTGAAGACTGCGATGATCAGTGAATACCTCACAAGATGCGCCATACAAATAATGCCTCCAAATCTTTAAGGCATGAACTATAGCAGCCAACTCTAAGTCATGAATGGGGTAGTTCTTCTAGTGGGGCTTCAACTGACGAGAAGCATAAGCAATAACTCTACCCTCCTACATCAATACACAGCCAATGCCAACTCTCGAAGCATCACAATATACAGTATATGAACCTAAAGTTGATGGCAACACCAACACTGGAGCTATGGTCAAATCTGTCTTGAGCTTCTGAAAGCTCTCCTCGCACTCGTCCGACCATACATACGAAACACCCTTCTGAGTCAACTTAGTCAAGGACGATGCGATTGATGAAAAACCCTGAACAAACCGGCGATAATAACCTGCCAAACCAAGGAAGCTACGAATCTCCGTGGCTGAGGACAGTCTAGGCCAACTCTGTACCGCCTCTATCTTCTTCGGGTCAACCTGAATACCCTCGCTGGGCACCACATGTCCCAAGAAAGCCACTGAGCTAAGCCAGAATTCACACTTAGAAAATTTTGCATAAAGCTTCTCCTCTCTTAATCTCTGCAACACAACTCTCAAATGCTCCACGTGCTCTTTCTGACTACGCGAATACACAAGAATATCATCAATGAAGACTATGACAAATGAATCGAGATAAGGTCGGAACACACTGTTCATTAAATGCATGAATGTTGATGGGGCATTAGTCAACCCAAAAGACATAACAAGGAACTCATAGTGACCGTATTTGGTCCTGAAGGCTGTCTTAAAAATGTCTGAATCCCTGATCTTCAACTGGTGATAGCTTGAACGAAGATCAATTTTGGAAAATACACAAGCTCCCTATAGCTGATCAAATAAATCATCATTACAAGGAAAAAGATACTTGTTCTTCACTGTTACTTTATTCAACTGCCTGTAATCAATGCACATTCTCATTGTGCCATCCTTCTTCTTAACAAATAAGACTGGTGCACCCCAAGGTGACACACTAGGCCGAATGAACCCTTTTTCTAGGAGCTCAAGCTGCTCATTCAATTCCTTCAGCTCCGCTGGTGCCATACAGTATGGTGGAATAGAAATGGGCTGAGTGCCCGGCACCAGATAAATGCCAAAATCAATATCCCTGTCCGGCGGCATGCCCGGTAGGTCTGCAGAAAATACATCAAAAAAATCCCTTACAACTGGGACTGAATCGATGCTAGGAGTCTCAGCTCTAACATCTCGCACAAAAGCTAGATATGATAGACAACCCTTCCCAACCATACGTTGGGCCCTTAAGAAAGAAATTATTCTGCTAGGAACATAATCAGTCATACCACGCCACTCGATCTGTGGAACCCCCGGAATAGCCAAAGTGACTGTCTTAGCATGACAGTCTAGGATAGCATGACAAGGAGATAGCCAATCCATGCCCAAAATGACATCGAAGTCTACCATGCTCAATAGCAATAAATCAACTCGGGTCTCCAGACCCCCAATAATCACAACACATGACCGGTACACACGGTCCACAATCACAGTATCGCTCACCGGGGTAGATACATGAACAAGTAAAGAAAGAAACTCCCGGGGCGTACCAAATAATGAGCAAAATATGAAGACACATATAAATAGGTGGAACCGGGATCAAATAACACATCGGCCTCTCTATGTCATACTGAGATAATACCTGTGATAACAGCATCTAAAGCAATAGCATCTGACCTACCGGTCATAGCATAGAAGCGAGCCTGGCCCCCGTCGGATCGACCTCCACCTCTAGGGCGACCCCTGGCCGTCTGATCTCCACCCCTGGCTGACTGGGCGGGTGATGAAGTAGCTGGTGCGGAAGTCGAGGGCTGATCCTTCTGCTGAGACCGATCGCCACGAAGTCGAGGACAATACCTCTTCATATGCCCAAACTCTTCGCACTCATAACAATTACCCGGTGCTGGAGACGGGAACTGAAGGGAACCTCTCACACTGGAGTGAGTAGCAGGTGCACTCGGTGCAGAAGAACCCTAAACTGATGGGGCAAGAGATGAACTCTGAGCTAGGAGGGCACTAAGTGAAGACTGGCCCTGCTGGAACCCCTGATGACTACGGTCTAAAAATCCCCTACAGTACTCTGGACTAGATGAATGAGCAAGCCTAAAATAACGACCTTTACTTCGCTGAAATTGGCCACTCGACGGAGCACCACTGAAACTGCCCGATCCTCGAGACCTCTTGGCCTCCCTCTCCTCTTGCTCTCTGCGGCGAACTGTCTCAATACCACGAGCAATATCAACCACCTCCTTGAACGAAGCACTCAATACTCTCTCTCTAGTTATCAAAATACGGAGAGAGTAGTCAAGACCATCCACAAAATCTCCAGATCCTCTCACGATCCGTCGGAATCATCCAAGTAGCATGACGAGCCAACTGTGAAAATCTCATCTCGTACTAGGTCATATCCCCCTGAGTCAACCACTCAAACTTCCTACGCAGCTCCTCTCTGCGGGACTGCGGTACATACTTCTCCAGAAATAGAGTGGAGAACTGCTGCCAAGTAGGGGGCGCTACGCCAACAGGCCTACGCCTCTTAAAATCTTCCCACCAAGTAAACGCAGCTCCCTGGAACTGAAATGTAGTAAAAGACACACCACTTGACTCCAAAATCCCTGCGGTGCGAAGCATACGCTGACACTTGTCAAGAAAATCCCGGGCATCCTCGCCCTCTACACCACTAAATGTAGGAGGCTGTAGTCTACCAAACCTCTCAAGACGACGCTGCTCATCGTCTGGCATAGCTGGAACCACCCTACTGCTGAGAGCTGCCCGAGGCTCAGGGGCAAAACCTGACAATGTGACCGGGTTCACCACAACCATAACAAGACCTCGGTTGCTACGACTTCTGGCCCTGTCGACCTGAATGTCCTCCCCTGAAACTCTGAAGTGGGGGTGCACTGATAGGCTACTGATCTGAATAGTGTTGTTGAGAACAACCGCTGCATGGAGTACCATGAGAAACCTGGAGAGCTGACTGAAAAGGCCTCGGTGAATGACCTCTACCATATGAATCCCTACCTCCAGACGAGGTACCACTGAACCTACCAGAATGACGAGGCCTCTTATCCGACATCTGACCACCTCCCCGTGAGAGGGCCATCTTAACTCTGCGGGCCGCATTGGCCGCCTCCTGAAAGGAAATATCACTACCAACTCCCATAGCCATCTGGAGACGAATCGGCTGAATCAGTCCATCAA
>MU735506.1:26582-39709 GCA_026770625.1 Nicotiana glauca
CCTCAAGCCAAAGTTAGATCAAACACTTACCTCTAATGCTCCAAACTCAACTCAATCCTCTAGAATAGCTTTACCCCTCAAATTCACCACAAAACCGCTCGAATCTAGTCACAAATTACTTAAATGTATCAACAAATGCTAATTGAATCAACTTGAATGCATAAAATGAATTTCCCAAAGTTTTACCTAAAAATTCCCAAAATTCCCCCGGGCCCATGTGGTCAAAACCGGAGGTTCGAACCAAAATCCGGTTACCCATTACCCCACGAGTTCATATCTATGATTTGTTTTAAAATCGGACCTCAAATTGAGTTTCAAATCCCCAATTTTAAGAAAACATAGGTTCTACCATTTTTATCCATGAAAAACCTTGATTTTAAGATGAAAACATGATAAATGATGTTAAAGATTGAAGAAATTAAGTAAAAGTTGACTTACAAATTATTTGGAAGAAGGTTTGTGCTTAAAAAATCGCCTATGGTGTTTTATGTTTGGAAGGATGGTGAAAATGACTTAAAATTCCACTAAGTATGAAGTGGCAGAGCGAATCTTTACTAGGCTGCCAACTTTCGCATTTGCGAACCAAAAGGTCGCATTTGCAAAGGTTCACATCCGCATTTGCGGACAGTCATTCGCATTTGCGAAGACTGGGTTCGTAAGCAATCGTCGTATTTGCGATTATTTTCTTCGCATTTGCGAAGATCACTTCCCAGGTGAAAGTTCGCCTTTGCGATGAGGAGCTCGCAATTGCGAATTCGCATTTGCGAACACTGGCTTCGCAAATTCGAAGCCTGCAGAACTGACTGATACCAGATTTTACAAATGAGGAAATGCAATCCGATGCCTATCCAAAACTCTCCCGAGCCCTCGGGGCTCCAAACCAAATTTGCACATAACCTCAAAAACATCGTACGGACTTACTCGTGCGATCAAATTGCCAAAATAACATCATTTACATAGAATCGAGTCTCAAAACACATGATTTTTATTTCAAACTTCTTAACTTTCAAACTTGGAACTCATAGTCCGAAACACGTCAAACGACGTCCGATTTCGACCAAACTTCACAGAAAGCGCTTAAACAATATATAAGACTTGTTCCGGGCGTCGGAACCAAAATACGAGCCCGATACCATAGTCTTTTAATCAATTTTCATTTCCATTTTCCTTAATAATTTCAGAAAAATAATTTAACAGAAAAATTCTTTTACTCGGGTTCTAGACCGAGGATTTCGACTCGGGGAACATGCCCGAGTCCCATATTTTTCTACGGACCCTCTGCGACCGTCGAATCACGGATACGGGTCTGTTTACCAAAAATGTTGACAGAAGTCAACTTTAACCATATTAATATCAAAATTTCAAATGTTTCACAGATTTCACATATTTCAACATAAAAATATTTCGGCTGCGCGTCCGCACTGCGCACGCAAATCGAGATAACTAAAAGTGAGGTTTTCAAGGCCTCAGAAGCATGAAAAAAGGGAGTATTACGGTGATGACCCTTTGGGTCGTCACACCCTAGTTCTTCCATTTTTGGTTAAATTCCCATGAATTTCTAGGTTAATTTCTCAATAATAACACGTTTTTAGTTCATAAAACTTACCTCCAACTAATCCTCTTCGAATCCCTCTTCAATTTCTCCCAAAGAGCTCTCAAAATGCTCAACAATGGTGGAAAAATGACTTAGGCTCGCAGATGAAATATTTTAAAACCCTTCTGCCCAGCTGTGATTTTCTTCTATGCGAATGCGATGGCCCTCTCGTGTTCGCGATGAACAAATATTCCTCTGACCAAAATTACCCTACGCGAACGCGGTGACCCATACGCGAACGCGATGCCTTGGGTCGCTGAACCTACGCGAACGCGGTCCCCTCACCCGCGAATGCGAAGAGCATTTGCTCTGGAACCTTCACGCGCCAAACAACTCTCTATGAACGCGGCCACTGGAACGCGAATGCGATGAACAACCAAACAAACTTCCGCGAATGCGAGGCCCTAGACGCGAACGTGAAGGCCAAAACACTGATCCTGAAATTCCCTTCTACGCGTTCGTGACTCACCAACGCGAACGCGAAGGCCAATTTTTCTGCAACAAAATAGCTGGAAAACCTGCAATCTTAAAAGGCCAAAATTGGCCCGCTTGACAATCCGAAATTACCCCGAGGCCTCCGGGACCTCAACCAAAAGCACTAACACACCTTACAACATCATTCAAACTCGCTCCAAACATCAAAACACATCCAATAACGCTAAAATCATGAATTCTCACCGGATTCAAGCCTAAGTTTCTCAAAAACTTCCTAAATACGCATTTGATAAAAAATCCGACAAAAATACCTCCGAATGACCTGAAATTTTGCACACACATCCAAAATTAGCTAACGAAGCTACAGCAACTCTCGAAATTCCATTCCGACCCTCGGATCAAAATCTCACCTATCAATCAGAATTCGTCAAAATACTAACTTCGCCAATTCAAGCCTAATTCTACACCGGACCTCCAAAATCAATTCGGATCACACTCCCAAGTCACAAATCATCCCATGAAGCTAACCAAATCACCGGAAATAACACCCGAGCCTTATAACTCATAAGTCAATATCCGGTTGACTTTTCCAAATCAAACCTTCCTTAGAGAGACTAAGTGTCTCATTTCCTACCAAAACCAATCTAAATCAACTCTAACACACCAAATACCAATAATGAAATATGAAGAAGCATAAAATGGGGGGGAAGGAAAAACAGAGCGGTAACTCATGAGACGACAGGTCGGGTCGTCACAAAACTATTGGGTAATGAATCTTGACTCGTTTTTTGGTTATATTTCACTAATCTATCATTAATTTCATCATTTAATTAAGATTTTGGGTTGAGAAATTTGGGGGGAAAGTTGGAAAGTTCTTCAACCAATTTTTGGGTTTTTGACTGAGATTTTAGCATCGAATTTGAGTAATATTGGTATGGGTGGACTCGTGGTTGAACGAGTGTTCATATTTTATGACTTTTACCCGATTTTGAGACGCGGGCCCGGGTCGATTTTTTGGGGCAATGTTTTTAATGGAATGTTTACATTCCTATACCATATAGGAAACCTTATTACCCTCAATGTTTAAGGTTTGATATAATTACATTGAGTATACCAAATTACCAATTCTATACCATAATATATTTTAAGGGTACAATTAATGCAGCGTATATCCCTCCTTAATTCAAGGTACCGTATATCCCACCCCTCCCACGTTTCTCTCTCCCAAACCCTCACCCTCACCCACGTTTATGTACTGTTATTAAACATAAAAATATATGATTATGGAAACATAGATTTGCAGCATTAGGTATATGTAGTCATCAGTTCAGCTCCAAGTCCCAACACTTAGTTTTTCCCAAGTCGTTAAAGTCATCTTCGCAAACACCAGTGTGGTTACCATCCTGGACTAGAAAATCTAATAGTCTAATACTATCACAAACATAAAAATTCAGAAGTAACAAAACAATCTCCATTAGACAATAGATTCTACATGTATAAGTGGGAAATAAAATACATTTACGGAATAATGGTAAAAAGTAGGGATTGTCTAAAAAACCTCAAAGAACCATTTATGAATTAGGATTATACTTGATATATATCATGATATTAAAGTATGAGATCACATAGGAAAAGATTCAATCAAATATGAAGTCTTCCAAGTTTGACTACTCCTCAACAGCCAACAATCCCATTCAATTGTAGCTTAATTGATATTTTCGACATAATTATATTTTTTGCAGAAGATTTTGTAGAAGTTTTAGTCGTTTTGGATTTGTGAAAACAGAAAATAATGCATCTACAATCAGAATATAAATAATCTACAATTCATCTACAAAATATCGACAAACTGGGTATATTGAATTTTAATATCTCAATTCTCATTCGATTGTAGTTTAATTGGGATTTTCGACATAATTGCATTTTTTGTAAAAGATTTGTAGAAGTTTTAGTCATTTTTTATTTGTGAAAACGGAAAAGAAAGCATCTACAATTAGAATATAAATAATCTACAATTTATCTACAAAATATCTACAAACTGGATACATTGAATTTTGATATCCCAATTCCCATTCAATTGTAGCATAATTGAGATTTTGACATAATTGCGTTTTTTCAAAAGATTTGGAGAAATTTTAGCCGTTTTTTATTTGTGAAATTAGAAAATAAAGCATCTACAATCAGAATACAAATAATCTACAATTTATCTATAATTTCCTGCAATATGTCTTATTCTTCAAGTTTCAATCTGAAATTCAGTCAAAACAAAGTCTAATCTTCACCAAAACCCCTCAAAATTGAGATATAAACCCCAAACCATATTCCCGATTATTTTCAACAACACCCAATCCAAACAAATAATAATTTTTGAAAACTCAAATTTGAATTCAAAGCTTTCAAGCTTTTTAATGGCTGTCAATGGTGGAATTGATGCTCTCTTTTCATTTGCTTTGTATTACTGAAATTTGCAATTGAAAAATAGAGAGAGATGTAGAGAGAATGTCGACGAACTGAGCTTTTTCAGAACTGATTTCTACAATTTGATTAGAATTTGTTGACGCTTTTGTCTTTTTTGATTTGTGGCTTAAGGAAAAATATCGAAGAACAGAGTTTTTGCAGAAAAGAGTCTATATAATTTGATTTTAAATTGAAGATATAGGATTTGCGTTTCAAATTTTATCTGAAGGTCGCTAAATCAATTAGAATATTCTGTTCCTGATTTGTAGCGCGCCTAATTAGGAAGATTCAGCTACTAATAATTAGTATTTAATGAATAGTATAATAATTGTAGAAAAACTATGAACATAGCGGGTAAATTAGAAACTATGCACATATTTGGTAATAAAGTTTCATATATGGTATAGGAAGAAAAAAATCTCAGTTTTAATTTCTTGTTAAAGTCTTGATTTTATTAATTACATTAGTTTCTTATAGTTATATTTATGGTATGTTACTTTGGATAGATTTGGGCCATTCAGAGATGGAAAGTCGAGGAAAAAGCATTCTTATTGACTGATTGAGCTTGGTTTGAGGTAATGGGTTGCCTAATCTTGTGTGTAAAAAATCCTCTTTGAATTTGGTACTGTTGTAACAATTGTGATTTGTGAGTGTCGTGTACGCGAGGTGACGAGTGCGTACATAGGCTAATTGTTGAAAATTCGATTTTTACTAAAATAGTAACCTGTTAAATTTTTACTGAGTCCCAACATGTGTAGTTATCATATTTAGCCTAATATTGCATGTCTACGTATCTTAAATGCCTATTTGAAATCTGTGCAGCATGCTTAGTTAAATTCATGCTCTTTTCCTTAAATTTTATTTAGTCTTAAACTACAATTCTTGCTGTTAACTATTATTTCTATCGGTTTCGAGTTGTGTGTTAGTTATACCGGCACCAATTACCTTACCCCTACACTGTATAAGTGTTATTCCTGTACTAATTTTAATTCCGGAATAATTTATACCAGGTTTGCTAACCAAACAAAGTATTAATGTGATATTAAATTTTTATACCAATATTATATCTTGTGAGACCTCCTTTTTTACCCGAAAGGGATATAAGAGAGTTTTTTCAATTAAAGTGACATAAATCAAAATGGGATTATTTTATTATTTCAGAGTCGCCACTTGGGATATTTATTATTGTGTCCCCAAGTCACCGGTTTATATTAAATCCAAATCGCGGAAAACTGACTTCATTTAAAAGTCTGCGAAACCAGAAAATTAGGTAATGAATTCGGTTAACCTGGGAGAAGGTGCTAGGCATTCCCGGGTTCCATGGTTATAGCATGGTCGCTTAACAATTAATAATTGGCCTAATTATCTGATTAATTACATGTTAAACCTATTGTGCATTTTTAACCTTTTCAACCGCTTTTAATTATTTATGGAGTTATTTCTGTAACAAGTCACGATTGTCGTACACTTGCCGTTTTGGAACATATTGCAAACCACGCTACATGAAATGCACTCGCAATTTGCGACATGTTTATTTTATTATTTTTGTTCGAAGTTATGGTCGGATCACATGAAATGCACATCCGAATTGGGATTATATATCACGACCATGCCACGGGAATCGTACCCATAGTCGTGATGATTTATTAATCGCGCCTAAAACAAGCTACGATATTCATGAGTTATTTATTCTAAAATTAATTTGAGATGGTTGTAAGGTCATGAATTATAAAAATTATAGTGGACAAAATGAATACAAAATAGCCTATTTTAATACATCACTTTTGAAAATATATATGTTCGTCATTGATCAAAGCAAAAGCGGACTGAAGCAATTTATTGTCAAGGGAAGAACTTCTGATAGTCATGTCCATCAATGATTGTCCGAAGCATGCATTTTATAGCCCTTATCAGGGGCGGATCCACCCTTTTGGGTGGGGTGGTATGGCACCCGTTCGGTTGGTAAAATTATTATATATTTATGTATAAAAAAATATAAACTAGGTTAAATATATGATTCTGCCATCCCCATCCGCAAACTAGACAAAGGTGCCATGATTGGTAGACCTTTTTTAAAGTTTTTCTCGTGTGTAAAATTCAAGTTCGAATTTATCTTGAACCTTGTCGGACTTTCCCATTTCGTTGTGCTTTTATTTCTTTTCTTCCGGTCATTTTCCTTTTTGGCTACCCCCAATTTCCTATTTATCTTTTATTATTTTTATTTTTTCCTATATTATATTACGTTATCAGTGATATTTAATAAGAAAACTGAAAAAAAAGCTTCCAAAATTTACATAATATAAGCATTTCTCTTAATCTCAAATTTTTTAGTTTTCTTCTTTCAAAATCAAAAAATTTGGGTCTTGATATTTATATTGAGATCATAATTAATTTATAATTTTTTTTTATAACATAAAAATTTATGTTATTCTATGATTGTTAAATACAATTTAAATCTCTTTAGTAATAAATTATTATGGATATTTCACAAGCATTAGATATATGCTTTTTTTAGATCTTGTAGTTTATCTAATTCTGCATTTACTTATTGGGTATAATTTATCTATTGAATTTTTTTTTCTTATTCTAATTTTGCATTTACTAGAACCCTTATTAAAGAATTTATTTTACTTGTGCAAATCTATTTTTTGCATACAAAAAAATGTAGTTCCTAGTGAAAATATTAATTTTACTTGTATTATTAATAATAAAAGTGTGATTCCTTCTTTAAAATATTAATTATATTTTCTTCTTAATATCTGAGATGTAATTTTAATACGATAATAGTATATATATACATATATATATATATATAATATATATATATATATCCAATGAAATTCTATAAGTAGGATCTGAAAAATTAATATAATTTTTATATTTGCAAATTAAGTGCTTATTAAATTGCCCAAATAAATGAAAAAAAAAATATTCCGGACAAACATTCCGAACAAACTATATATTATTAGTTATTATAAGGTGTACATTAAAGAAAATTTTGGCACCCGCCTTCTTTGAATCCTAGATCCGCCCCTGCTTATCAATACATGTTATACTTAAGCAAAGATAAAGGATAGGGTAGAATTTTGAATTTTGCACCTAGATCTGAAGAGAATGAGATGTACGGTTCAATTTTAAAGGTAAAGAGTCAAAACTAAAATATTCAGATCAAACCATCTAACTGCTGCAGGATGGTGGTTGCTGTCTTCCCTAAGTTCACAGTTAGATAGCAGACACCCAAATGACACACTAATATATAAATGTATGAGTCAACAGAAATATGCATATGTGACCTGTCTAACGGTCCAAAAGGGCCATTTTGTCCAGAGCTCTCGGAGATTTTTTTGGCTTTTGTGGCTGATCTCCTCCTTTCTTCATCGTGGAGTCACTTCTATGGAAAAAACCACGCTGTATCCATGAAACCAATTAGTAAACAGCTATCTTTGCAGCAACTCGTTCGAGCAAACAAAATCATCTTCCCAGAGGACCAAATGTTTTATCAATTATTTTAATCACACAATGATGGGTTGATGACATGATCAGTATGAGGAATTGTTAGTACATATGTGTGATAAAGCAACATCACTAAGGATAGCCGAGCCCCAATTTGTTTCGTCAAATATATGGCACCGAACAAAGAGAATGTGTGAAGACTTGCATGGTTCCAATTAATAAACTGAACACTAACTTAGCTCATACTATTCTTGTAACCATACCCTTTTGCAAAATTGCAAAAACAACACCCTGTAAAATGAAATTAGAAAAAAAAAGAAAAAAGAGAAGAAGAAGGAGAACTCACCAGAAAATAACCCATGCGACCAGACCAGAGGATGAAGAACGACTGGAATGGAGATGACCAAAGAAATAAAATTAAGTTGCTTTCACATTAATAATCAGAAAGTCCAAATGACAAATGAAAAAGTGTCTGCAATTTGTACTTTGTAGCAAGGAGAACTAACCACATTGTTTGCTTGTACAATAGGCTCAAAAGATTGATTTTGGGTTCTAGTGACGAAAACCCCAATAGTAACGTGGCCCAAGCCATTGAATTCATCGGGTGGAACCCACTTCCCATTAAACCTTAACTATCTTCTTCTTTAAATGCAATACTTAATTAATGTTACTCTTTAATTTGTTTAAAAGTAGACTACTTTTAATTTTTTTTTCCAATTAGTACTTTTAACTAAAAAAAATTATGTGTTTGATAATTTTATAATTCAACGTTCATTTGACAAACAACATACAATGGTTACATAAATTTATATATAGCAATTTTATTATATCCTTAAGAAATATAATCTCATTTATTTTATTAATTGACTATTTTTTAACAAAAAAATGGCAATAAATTACGTAAATTTTTATTAAGGTGTTCTTATATTAATGTCAATTGATATCATTTATACAAGTCCTCATTAAATTGCAAATTTAGTTGGAATACTTTATAAAATTAGGAAAAAAATATTTAAGAATAAAATATAGTATCAAGTTCCTTTTTTATTATAGAATATTGAATATTGTTTAAATGGTATAAAATTGATTTCCTCTATAAAAAAATATTTTAGAATAATCTGAACAAAAGATTAGACAACTAATTTGAGATTTTTTTTATTACATATTAGGCAGCATAAGAAGTATCATTATGCAGGATTATACTTTTCGCTCTATGACTAAAGTTAGTTGGGTACTTTCTGTGTGTTAGATAAAAAATTCAACATAATATAAGTTAAAGGAAACTTCATGGGATCTTCAGATTTTCTTTTCGACATCATCTGGTTAATCGAAGCTCTTTTGACTTTATAAGTGAAGTGAAGATCAACCGGTGATGTCGAAAAGAAATTCTGAAGATGAAACGCGGAGAACGAGAATGAACAGAGAGAGACTGAAGGCAGATTAATCGCTGGCATGTATGTAGCGACGAGTTGTTATATCGCACCACTTGCTCCACACGTGCTAGCTTTCAATGAAATTTAAAAAAAAAAAATTATAAATTATCTTTTGAACTTCTTGTTCATATTGATTTATACGAGGATCTAACGAGATGGAGATAATGTATTCCAATCTATCTCTTTTTTCATCTGTTTATTTCTTCCCCCTAATATTGGAAAAACTGATTCATCAAAATGACAATCAACAAATCTGGTTGTAAATAAATCTCCTCTCATAGACTCCAAATATTTAATAATATAAGGAGATTTGTAACAAATATATACTCTCAACTTTCTTGAGAACCCATCTTTATGCATTGTGATGGACAAATTGGAACATATACTGCACGTCCAAAAATTCATAGAAGGGAAATATTTGACTTTTGACCAAAAGTCAACTGTAATAGGGAGACTTCATGATAACCAATTGGCCTTATGCACACCAATACTGTTGCATGCAAAATAGCATGTCCCTACACTGAAAGGGGTTTTTCCTCGTTAGCAATGATCTAACTATTAATTGGAAGTGTTTAATCAACGATTCTGCTAGACCATTTTGAGTATAAACATGAGCAACCGAATGCTCAACTGTTTATTATAGTGGCCATACAATAATTAGTAAAAGCTCGAGATTTAAATTCACTAGCATTATCAAGACGAATTGTTTTAATTGCATAATCAGAAAAATTGTGCTCTTAACCTTATTGTTTCAGCCAACAATCTCGCTAATGCCATATTGCGAGTTGACAATCAGCACACATGTGACTGTCATGTAGGTGTCTCTATCAAGACCATAAAATACTTGAATGGTCCACATGGAGGGTGTATATGCCCATATATATCACCATGTATAAGTTCTGTTGGGATTCAATCCTAACTTTAGTTGTTGATGGCTTAATAACTAATTTTCCTTGAGAACAAGTAGAACAAAAGAACTCCTTAAATTGAAGAATCTTCTTGTTATTGAAGCACTAGGCCCATTTATGTAAATTCATTAGCTCTTGGGTGGTGGCCGACTAGGGCAGTAGCGCCAGTATGATATGTTACTTCCACTTTTCCTCTTCACTTAACCATCAATTCTTTGATGGCTAATAATGGTGAGAATGTGAATGGTGTAAATAAGAAATTCAAGCCTTTCGCCAATCTTTGCTCATTTTTTTGGTTCCTTTCATGATTATTCGTGAATTTTATTTTCGTATTCGATCTTATCTGTGACGACCCAAAGGGTCATCACCGTATTTCTCCCTTTTTCCGCGCCTCTGAGGCCTTGGAAACCTTGCTTTCAGTTGCCTCGATTTGCGTACGAAGTCCGGACGCGAAGCCGAAAGATTTTTATGTTAAAATAAGTAAATTCTGTAAAAAATTTAATGAATTTTGATATTAATATTGATATAGTTGACTTTGGTCAACATTTTGGGTAAACGGACCCGGATCCGTGATTTGACGGTCCCGTAGGATCCGTACAAAAATATGGGACTCGGGCATATGCCCGGAGTCAAAATCTGAGGTCCAGAACCCCAGTAAAAGAATTTTTCTGTTAAATTATTTTATGGAATTATTAAGGAAAAATGGTAATGAAAATGAGTTAGAAAATATAGGTATCGGGCTCGTATTTTGGTTCCGACATCTGGTACATGTCTTAAATATGTGTTAAGCGTTTTCTGTGAAATTTGGTCGAAATCGGACATCGTTTGACGTGTTTCGGACCTAAATATCTAAAGTTGGAAGTTTATGTGACGACCCAAAGGGTCATCACCGTATTTCTCCCTTTCTCCGCGCTTCCGAGGCCTTGGAAACCTTGCTGGTGGTTACCTCGATTTGCGTGCGCAGTCCGGGCGCGAAGCCGAAAAGTTTTCATGTTAAAATATGTGAATTATGTGAAAATTTGAAAAATTTTGATATTAATATTGATATAGCTGACTTTGGTCAATATTTTTGGTAAACGGACCCGAATACGTGATTTAACGGTTCCGGAAGGTCCGTAGAAAAATATGGGACTCGGGCATGTGCCCGGAGTCGAAATCCGAGGTCCAGAACCCGAGTAAAAGAATTTTTCTGTTAAATTATTTTCTAAAAATATTAAGGAAAAATGAAAATAAAAATGAGTTAGAAAATATAGGTATCGGGCTAGTATTTTGGTTCGACGCCCGGTACAGGTCTTAAATATGAGTTAAGTGCTTTCTGTGAAATTTGGTCGAAATCGGACGTCGTTTGACGTGTTTCAGACTATGAGTTCCAAGTTTGAAAGTTTAAGAACTTTGAAATGAAAATCATAAGTTTTGAGGCTCGATTCTATATAAATGATGTTATTTTGGCGATTTGATCGCGCGAGCAAGTCCATAGAATATTTTTGAGGTTGTGTGCATGTTTGGTTTGGAGCCCCGAGGGCTCGGATGAGTTTTGGATAGGTGTCGGATTGCATTTCTCATAGTTGAAAACCTGTTGTGCTTCAGTTCTGCAGGCTTCGCAATTGCGAAGCCAGCACTCGCAAATGCGAGCTCGCAATTGCGAGCTTTCTATCGCAAATGCGGTCTTTCACCTGGGAAGCATCTTTCGCAAATGCGAAGAAAAATATCGCAAATGCGATACCAGCCCTCAAACCCCAGTCTTCGCAAATGCGAACAATTGTCCGCAAATGCGGATGGGGACGTTCGCAAGTGCGAACAATAGTTCGCAAATGCGAGTTTCCCAGTGTCCTTCAGAGTTCGCAAATGCGAACTCGACTTCGCAATTCCCACATTTGGTCGGGGTTCGCAATTGCGAACCCCTGTTCGCAAATACGAGATCAGAGACCTGTATATAGACGATTTTGAAGCTTCATTTTTCATATTTTCAAAACTCAAACACCCATTGGCGATTTTTCACGAACTCCCTCTTTTTCAAATCATTTGTAAGTCAAATTTTACTCAATTTCTTCAATCTTTAACATCATTTATCATGTTTTCATCTTAAAATCAAGGTTTTTCATGGGTAAAAATGGAGATTTTGGGTAGAACCTAGGTTTTCTTAAAATTGGGGATTTGGACTTCAATTTGAGGTCCAATTTCAAAAAAAAAAAATCATAGATATGAACTCGTGGGGTAATGGGTGACCAGGTTTTGTTCGAACTTCGGGTTTTGACTACGTGGGCCCGGGGGCATTTTGGGAATTTTTGAGTAAAACTTTAGGAAATTCATTTTTATGCATTCAAGTTGATTCAATTAGCATTTGTTGATACATTCAAGTAATTTGTGACTAGATTCGAGCGGTTTGTGGTGAATTCGAGGGGTAAAGCTATTCTAAATGCTTGAGTGGAGTTTTGGAGCATTTGAGGTAAGTGTTTGTTCTAACTTTGGCTTGAGGGATTAGGATTAGGGTATTAATTGTTACTTGCTAAATGTGGAGTACGGTGTATAGGCATGGTGTCGAGCATGACCGTGAGTCCTGAATTGCTAAATTATCGAATTCTTAATTGTTGTTTATGAGGACTTGGTTGGAAATCTTTAAACACTAAGCCGGTAATTGTTGAGACTAAGCATTGATTTAAATATGTTAAGTAGAAATTGAATAAGTTTGGTTATAGCTGGATCTCCCTTGCCGGGATAGTTATTATATTATCTTGTTTCCCTTGCCGGGATTATTTTGTGTATTGTGTTGAATGAAATGGGATCGAGTGGTACGCCTACCACGTGATATTATGAAATGGGATCGAGTGGTACGCCTACCACGTGATA
>MU735506.1:42055-55987 GCA_026770625.1 Nicotiana glauca
TTTAGTTTATAAAGAAACCTCAACAGTGATTCAAAAGTATTTGGAAGCTGGTTCTAAAGAATTGAGTGGGTCTAAAGGTAGCAGTTGTTAGGTTGACTCTCTGTGGATTCGACCCTGGGCGTAATACTCGGGTTTTATTTGCAACGTCTGCAGAATCCTATTTAGAGGATATACTTGGGCGTGATCAGTACGCCTACCACGTGACATTATGAAATGGGAGCGAGTGGTACGCCTACCACGTGATATTATGAAATGAGGATCGGGTTGTGCGCCGCAACGGGGTATGGATCAAGTATATTGTTTTTGTATGTAGGGCTTTCATGTGTTTTCCTCCCTCTTAGTTGTTTAAATTTGTTTATTTCCTGTTATTGCACGTATATCTGTACAGGTTAATTGTGATAGGTTATGTCTAGCCTCGTCACTACTTCGTCGGGGTTAGGCTAGGCACTTACCAGCACATGGGGTCGGTTGTGCTGATGCTACACTCTGCTCTCTTTTGCGCAGATACAGGATTCGGACCGCAGTAGCAGCAGTGGTGCAGGTGTTAGCATTCAGATCCGCAAGGCACCGAGGTAGCTTGCAGGTGTCCGCAGGCCCGGCGCCTTCTCTATCCTTACTTTATTCTATTGTCCCATGTGTTCGGGACAAACGGTTATATGTATTTCTTTCAGACCCCTGTTTTAGTAATATGTGAGTAGTGACACCAGATACTGGGTAGAAGTGTAATTTGGAGTTTCGTATTTCAGTTTTCAGTTATTTAAACATTTTTAAAGTCTTCTGCTTTATTTTAATATTTCCGTTACTATATTGTTTAAACGAAATCGGTGATGTGTTTCTAAATGTTCGGCTTGCCTAGCTCCGACAGTAGGCGCCATCACGACTCCCGATGGTGGGAAATCCGGGTCGTGACAGTTTATGAACTTGAAATGAAAAATGATGATTTTGAGGTTTGATTCTTTGATTTTGATGTTACTTTGGCGATTTGATCACTCGACTAAGTTTGTAGGATGTATTTGATTTAGCGTGTGTGTTTGGTTGGGAGCCCCGAGGGCTCGGGAGTGATTCAGAAGTGGTTCGGGGTAGTTTTGCACTTAAAAACTTAGCAAATTTTCTGCAATTTTTGCACAGGTCCATTGTTCTACGCGAACGCGACCTTGTCCCGCATTCGCGATGCCTTATGCCCCAGCCTTCTTCGCGTTCGCGGAAGCCCACCGCGTTCGCACTGTTTTGTCAGCCCCTTCTTCGCGTTCACGTGGCTTAAACGCGTTCGCATAGTACTGGTGACCCCTCTTCAACGCGTTCGCATACCTCCCCTCGCGAACGCGTAGACCAACCTGGACCCCCCTATTTTCCTTCTTCGCGTTCGCATCACGCCCTCGCGAACGCGATGCACCCCAGTTCCCCTTCATCGCGAACGCGACCAGTGTGTCGCGAATGCGTAGAACAAATGCCTCCAGTGATTTTTTTTAAAAACAGAACCTTCATTACGGGATTCCTTCATTATTTCCACACGGACTCTCCTCTTTCACACTCCATAGACAAATTTCAAGCTTTTCTTTCTCCATAGCTCTTTGGGTAAGTGATCTTAACTTCATTCCCTCATAATTTCTTCATCTAATCACAAAATTCCTAGCCCTAAATCATGAATTCAAGGTAGAAATTAGGGGTTTTGGGTAGAACTAGGGCTTTGGGAATTTTGGATGATTCAACCGCAATTTGGGGTCGAATCTTGAAACAAATTGTATATTTGAACTTGTGGGATTATGGGTGATTGGGTTTTGGTCCGAGCTTCGTGTTTGGACCATGTGGGCCCGGTGTCGGATTATGCTATTTTGGAAGAATGATGGGAATTTCATTTCTAGACTATGTGATTATGTTTTTGAGTTCTTATTGATACTATTGAACTAAATTGTGCCTAGATATCGTTGTTTCGGAGTTGGATTCTAAAGGAAAGGCGGTTTTAGAGCCTTGATTGCTATTTTCGGACCGAGGTAAGTGTTTATTCTAACTTTGGCTTGAGGGATTAGGATTAAGGTACTAATTGCTACTTGCTAAATGTGGAGTACTGTGTATAGGCATGGTGACGGTTATCTATGCACCGGAGTCTAGCATGACCGTAAGTCTTATATGTGTTGGATTCGGATTTAATGATACATCTTTCTTGCTTGGGTTGATAAGTATAATATAAAGTGAATAGTTGAGGAATGTTTGTGATTGGTTTGTCATTTGGAGCATTGGCTCGGACTAGAAATTGTTACTCGAGAAATATGTGTTAAAAAGTGGAACGCGTAGCGATTACTCCCTTCCCGGGACTTAAGTATTTATTGTATTCTCCCTTGCCAGGATAATTGAATTGTTAATTGTATTCCCTTGCCGGGATTTCTTGTAATTGTTGTTACTCCCCTCGCACTTTATTTGCGGTCGTTGTTTGGGTGAGTTCTTGGTTATTAAATGTTGAGGATCGGGTTGCACGCCGCAACGATATTGATTGTCGAGGATCGGGTTGCACGTCGCAATGGTATTGATTGTCGAGGATCGGGTTGCATGCCGCAATAGTATTGATTGTCGAAGATCGGGTTGCACGCCGCAACGGTATTGATTGTTGAGGATCAGGTTGCACACCACAACGGTGATATCTGTTGAGGATCGGGTTGCACGCCGCAACGGAGTATGGACTGAGTGTCTTGTGTTCGTACGTAGAGACTTCCTGTGTTTTCCTTATTAGTTGTTATTGTTCAGCTTTACTTCTTCACCGATGATTTTATATATTTAGACTGTAGAACCCCACAGCATGCTACCCCCCCTCTTTAACTGTTAGATTAGTGTATTTCCTGTTATTGCATATGTATCTGTACAGGTTATTTGTGGTAGGTCCTGTCTAGCCTCGTCACTACCTCGCCGGGGTTAGGTCAGACACTTACCAGCACATCGGATTGGTTGTGCTGATGCTACACTTCTGTACTCTTTTGCACAGATCACGGTACCAGAGCAGCTTTTGGACCAGAGCAGTAGTTGATTGGGAGTTGAGTTCAGTCCAGGGACAATCGAGGTAGCCTTGCTGTCGTCCGCAGGCCGGAGTCCCTTCCTATGTTACTCGGTTTGTTATCACTTGTACCGAAGCAAACAACACTGCAATTTTGTTCAGACTTTGTATGTAGTATTCTATAGATGTTCGTGAGTAGTGACTCCAGTCTTGGGTAGAGGTTGAAGTTGAATTCCGCATTCGTTTTTAGGTTATTTATATTAAAGACTTCCGTTTTTATGATAATTGTTTCCTTGTTTCTAATATTGTCGATGTTTGCTAAAAGAGATAACTGGTAATTGGCTTGCCTAGCTCCTACTAGTAGGCGCCATCACGACTCCCGAGGATGGGAAGTCCGGGTCGTGACATTGTCGTCTGAAGTTAGTATGACTTTCATTTTAATAGGTAAACACCAACGTCTCTTCTCGGATTATCGGGTTGGTGCGATTTGTCGGTTTCCATTGTATACCCCTAAACACATGTATAGAAATGGAAAATACTAAATGAAAATAGTAAATGGTTAGAAAAAGCAGCTATCAATATGTTCAATGAAGCCGATACTTTGACAAAAAAATATACTTTGAAAATTCCATGGTCCTGAGCAAAGAATGAAAATAACCCGAAGAATAAAGTAAAAGAAGAGTAAACAGTAAAAATATTCAGATAAAAAGTGTGACTAACTATAAATAATCGAGATTTATAAATATAGAGCCCCGTGAAAGTACTTGTACAAATAAATGACATTGTCAATAACTAAATCTTTGCTACTGTAGCAAAGACCCAAATCTTAACAAGTAGAGAAATTTTTTATTAATGTTGTATAATGTCAAAATGAATTAATTTCTTAAAAAAGAAACATCTAACTATATATATATATATATCAAATAATTGGGTTGGGTCACTTACATAAAGAAGCATCCGCGACCATTCTACTAAGGAGGGGGCTGGTCCTATACTAATGCCTTAGTGGGCGGCTCATTGGGCTTTTGCAATGAGTTGGGTTGACAACCCCAACTCTATTTGACAATCCAGTAAATGTACTAATATCACATTTGAGCGCTTTTTGTCTATTACATCCATTAACATAAAACTCAAACGATAAATGATTAAAGGTGGAGAGAATACGAACGATGTCTATTTAATTAGCAAGTTCGATAGTATCCAATCCTTCGAGATTAAATACCAATATGCCTTATTACATGTACCGGGAAAAATAAATATAGTTTTCTCTTCGCTCGAGTCTCAGATGTGACGCAAAAGTAAAGAATAATTATGCAAGATCTCTGTTAAAGGGTAATTAGGTCATTCCAAACATCTCCAAATACACGTGGGTCCCACTTAATTTTTCTTCACGCGCTCAATCTGCATCACTTTCCACTTAACATAAAAAAAGGAAACGTGGGCCCCACTTAATTGGTGGATCTCCTTGAAGTTCATTTGGCCTTTATGCTTAGATAAATACGAGAGCTTTTCGGAAGCCAAACTCTTTTGAGATATAATTTTTGCCCTTTATTTAGCTCTTTACTACTTTAGTTATCTTTTTATATTTTTACATAAATAATATTTATATTTAGCTTGAATACCACAATAATTTAAGTAGCACAATCAACGTTTAATTTTGGGGGAAAATTTAATATTTATTGTAGTTTAAAATTTTTCTTATAAATGTGGTTTGGTTGTTGAAATGTCAAACAAAAAATAATATTTTAAGGAATTTTCAAAAAAATCAAAAGGAAAAAGGAATGTCATTCCGCTAACAGAACAAAATTAACAATATCATCATGAAAATAAAGGGCAAAGTAGTGTCATTTTGTAAACAGGAAGAAACATCATTAGAAAATCGTCAGGAAAAATATAAAAAGGAAAAGGTTCTGGAGAATAAACTTAGGCTAAAAACCAACGCATGCAACATGATTAGAACCCAGATACCTGACAATAACAAAATTTGAAACAAAAAATCCAATATATCAAAGAGAGGAAAAAACACAAAAGAAAACCAACAACAAAAGTTAAAATCAAGACGCACCTGCAACAGGTAAATGATTAGAAGAAGGATAGCCTGCAACAGAGAGAGAGCAAAGAAAAAGAAAAGTAAAAACAGAGGAATGATAAAGAGAATGAAAAAGAAACAAAGGCTATCAAAGAACAAGAAGAAATGGCAAAATCAGGTGAAGAGTGTGAAAAATGAAATCTGTGGGAACCAGATGAAATCCAGTTATATCCCACCAATATAAAGTGTTACACACGTGTCACCAAAAAAAGAATAGAATTGAACCAAAATACCAAAATGCCAATAAAAAGAAATGGTATCTTGATACTACCCTTTTCACGGAAGTTTGAGTTATTAATTAGTTTCAAAAGTCGAAAAGACATTAACACACAATCCAAAATAATACTACATAATTACATTCATCGGCTATCTAATTTCAAAGATGCATGTGTGGATCAGATAAAATCACTTACATGCATCTAAATATCTAGAAAAAAATTATTAGAAAGCGTAGGAAGTTAAAATTGAAGTAAAAATGCACAAACCTTCAAGGAATCCAAAAGGGATGGGTAAAAGTCAGTGTAAGAAACAAAGAAACGGAAGAAACTTGGTACAAATAAAAAATAATATTTAGAAATCGTAAATGGGCTGGAATGTAGAGTAGATGATACCCAAAAGTTAGAAGCAACGGAGAAATACTGGAGAGAGGAATGAGAGATAAAGATCACGTGGAACTGGATAGAATATACGAATGGCAAGGAAGAAGAAAAGGCTTTATTGCTTGTTATATGTTGTTCCTTTTGGATTTCTTGAGATTTTTAGTTTCCTGACCATTAAGAAGCAGGAAATAGAAGCATAAAAGCACTTTTAGTTTGTTGACATTTGAAAGAAGAATTCGAGAAAGCCACTTGATTTTACAAATTTTGATTCACAGTAATCTATGCCAAAATTTCCTTTGAATCTATATTTTTTGTTAGATATTTATTTGCATGTTAGTGAATTTATCCAATTAATACACCGATGCACCTATGGTGCTCGATAATATGCTTGAAATAACGGAATATTTTTTTCCTTTTCTCTGGTGACAAATGTTCTACTATAACAATAATTATGCCTCAGTCTAAAATAAGTTGGGATAAGTGATATGAATCTTCATTTATTTTAGTAAGCTCAAGTACATACTCATATATCATTCCGCAATCTGATGGGTGTTTCTCTGCTGTAAATTGAGCCAACAATCCGAAAAGTGTTGTTCAGTTGGGTATTGAGTTGTCTTTGGCTGCTAAAAACTTAATCTCTTTGTTTGCTTGCATTTACAACTCTCGGTCTTCTTTCCCTTGGAATTATTGCGAAACTTCATAAGTAACATTAGTGTCATTGTTCTACATGGATAGGTAAAAGAGCGACGAGCCTTTGGAGGGATGACAAAACTTTTACCATATTAAAGGAGTACTTATGTTTTCTCGAAAAGGTACATTTTCTCATAAGAGGTGCAGGTTCTCTTTTATCCTTCTATATTCTTATAGGTTAATGGTCTATCTCTATCATAACCTTTATTTTACTGTTGATGCTGTTAATAGTTACAGAGTTAAACGCAGCTACATATTTCTTGCAGCGTAACAACACTTATTGGTGGAAGTGATCTGCAGCAATTTTTCAATTAAAAGTTTTTTATGACATTTATTCAGGTTAGAATCCTTTTTTGGTATTCTGACCCTGCAAGGTTGAGGGTACTTAAATATAGAAACCCAACTGATTTATTTTCGCTCTTTATTGTGGTATTTCTTACTGCTTAAACTTTATTATAAGCATATGCTCAGTTGAAAAAACAGTGTGCGAGATATGACTGTGTCTGCCTACAATTAACTGGGTATTTTATAGTTATCATGACTCATAAGCATGCATGGATAATCAATTGAATCTCTGATGTTCAAAATCCGAAGATATCTCATGTCTTAAAGATTATGAAGAAATATATATTGAAGATATTCTTACAAAAGTTGATGTGTCACGACCCGGATTTTCCACCATCGGGAGTCGTGATGGCACCTACTGTCGGAGCTAGGCAAGCCAAGCATTAAACATATTCGGATAACAACGCAACAATAATAAGATAACGAATCTTTAAATAAAGCGGAAGTCTGTTAAAACATAAATAACTGAAAACCCAAAATGCGGAAGTTTAACATTTCACTACCCAAGATTGGAGTCGCTACCTCACGAACCACTAAAGAGTGCTACAAACAATTCTGAATAGAAAATACATAATGTCTGTCTTGGTACAATGAAAACAAACTGAAGATATGGAAAGGGACTTCGGCCTGCGAACGCTAGCTAGGCTACCTCGAATATCCCTGGACTGGAAACTCGCTCCCAAAATGCTACTGCTACTCAATTGCTGCTCCAACACCTGGATCTGTGCAAAACGGTACACAAAGTGTAGCATCAGCACAACCGACCCCATGTGCTAGTAAGTGTCTGGCCTAAACCCGGCGAAGTAGTGACGAGGCTAGACCGGACTACCAAACAAAACCTGTGCAGTTCAGATATATATATATATATATATATACACACACACACACACGCAATAGAAGAGAAAACAGAAACTTAACAAGTCAAGAGGGAGGGAAGCATGCTGTAGGGGCTATAGCAGTTTAGAATACAAGGTAAATAAATAAAAAATGAAACGGTACAACTACAAAGTCAACGGGGGTAATATATCAAACATGGCACGGAATGTCCCTTCGTGCATTAATAATCAAACATGGCACTGAATGTTCCTTCGTGCATTAATAATCAAGGCATGACACAGAATGTTCCTTCGTGCATTAATAATCAAAATATGGCACAGAATGTCCCTTCGTGCATTAATAATCAAAATATGGTACGGAATGTCCCTTCGTGCTTTAATAATCAAAATATGACACAGAATGTCCGTTCGTGCATTAATAATCAAAACGTGGCACGAAATGTTCCTTCGTGCATTAGTAATCAAGACATGGCACAAAATGTTCTTTCGTGCATTAATAATCAAACATGACACGGAATGTTCCTTCGTGCATTAATAATCAAAACAATCATGCACGACATCACCCATCGTTCTTTATCACTCAACCTCACCCAAACAACAATCACAAACAATGGGGGCGAGGGGGATAGATAAAAGTAATAGATATCCCGGCAAGGGAAAACACAAGTAAACAGTCAAATTCCGGCAAGGGAACAATAATAATAACTTTCACATCCCGGCGAGGGAGATAATCATAGTACGTAAACAGCCCAGCAAGGGAATAATCATATCTCTTTTTCTTTCTTTCATTTCTTACTCAATAGTTACTTATCATTCGAACCAACGCTCCAAAAAATTTTACTAGTCATAAATTTCATTCTCATACTCTTGACATTATATAGAATTCACCAATTTAACAAGAAAGAGTCACAACAAAACCAGAATAAGCACAATAAGGACTCACGGTCATGCTAGACACCGGTGTATAGATACTCGTCAACATGCCTATACACCGTACTCAATATTTAGCAATTAGCAATTAATATTCTAATCCTATTCCCTCAAGCCAAAGTTAGATCAAACACTTACCTCGGTCCAAAGAATAGTAATCAACTCTCCAATACCGCCTTTCCTCTATAATCCGACTCCGAAATAATGGTATCTAGGCATAATTAATTCAATAGTATCAATAAAAATTCAATGTCAACATCCCATAGCCTAGATATGAATTTCCTAGCATTCTTCCAAAATTACCAAAATTCGACACCGGCCCACATGGCCCAAACACGAGGCTCGGACCAAAACCCAATCACCCATAACCTCACGAGTTCAAATATGCAATTTGTTTTAAGATTCGACCCCAAATTGAGGTTGAATCACCCAAAATTCTCAAAACCCTAACTCTACCCAAAACCCTTAATTTCTACTTGATTTCATGATTTAGGTCTAGGAATTTGATAAATGATGATAGAAAATGAAGAAGACGAGTTAGATAATACTTACCCAAGAAGTTTTGGTGAAGGTTAGCTCTAAAAATCGCCTATGTGCTGTGGAGAAGACAAGGTTTATGAAAAATGGGAATAAATCCCGTTATGGTTCTGTTTTTATGACTTAAAAATCGCTGGGTGAAATTATCCTACGCGTTCGCGACAGTAGGGTCGCGTTCGCGATGAACAAAAGTTGGCAAGCATCGCGTTTGCGGACGAGGGATGCGAACGCGAAGAAGGGCGGCCTGAACCTTCGCGAACGCGAGGACTTTATCGCTAACGTGGAGAAGGAAACAAGGGAAGGTACTCGAACACGAGCCTAAGGTCGCGAACGCGAAGAAGGAATTCACTGGGCAGAAATTGCAGAAAAATCTGCTACTATTCTAAGTGTAAAAACACCCCGAACCACCTCCAATTCACTCCCGAGCCCTCGGGGCTCCTAACCAATCACACACACTAACTCAACAACTTCCCACGAACTTACTTGTCACGACCCCAATCCCGATCGTGATGGCGCCCAACACAATTGCTAGGCAAGCCCAACCAATCAATACTCACAACCCAATCACAAATCCCATTACCGAGTAACAACATGAAATTAGCAGTTTGTCAAGTCTATTTTCCGAATAATTTAAATAGAAACAGTATGAAACACTGACATAACCAACATCTCCCAAAGACCTGGGGTCATAAGTCTAGAGCCTCTAAGATAACAGAGTAGCAAATTGTCCTGTAATACAGAGTCCTAAAATGCGGAAAGATAAAAGGGTTAAGGGGAGGAGTCAGGTCCTGCGGACGTCAGGCAGCTAGCTACCTCGACAACTCCTGGACACTTTGGGAAGCAGATAACAGCTCGACTATGCTCCCGGGACACCTGAATCCGCACACATGGTGCAGGGAGTAAAGTGAGTACTTCCAACTCAGTGGTAATAGACATATATAATGGCTGAAAGTGAGAAATCCCAAGATATTACAATGAAAAGCTATAAACAATAATTCAACACATTTAACGGTAGAACAACAACAAGCAATGACAGGTAAAACAGATAGATATCGATGCATGAATGCAATGCAATGCACATGATCGCTGCGGCGCGCAACCCGATCCATTTGGGTACCCGCGCTCACTGTAGGGGTTCAGACTCCGGAGGGGCTCCTACAGTCCAAGCGCAATATCATCGTAGCATTCGCTGCGGCGTGCAGCCCGATCCACACTTAGTCCAGATATATACATGTAAGCCACACGGGCACAGTCAAGTTTATCATTTTCAGTTCCAATTTTTAGAAATTATAGATTAAGTGTTTAAACTTTAGAAATTTACTAGTCATTTCGAGACAATGTTTAACTCAGGACTGATATCATGAAAACATGCTAAGCATCATGGAAACAGTGATAATAATCCCTAAGGGATCCAAACAATCGGCGCACAGCCCAAATATACTCATAACAATCCAAGTAGGATGTTTACCAGTCAATCTCTAGTCAATAACACAGTATGAACATCACTCGGGACGGACTAAGCCATAGTCCCCCAATTACAAACGACCCCGCACTCACCATATAATATGCGTCTCGCCTCAATATAGCGTCACAGTATGATATACCGGGGTATCAAACCCTCAGGTCATCATCTACATCTATTACTCACCTCATACCGGCCACAAGTCTAGTCCGCTATGCCTTTTCCTCTCGAATCAACCTCCTCGCACGCCGAATTTGATCAAAACCATAAGGAATACATTACAACATGCCAAAGAAACATAACCCAATCAAAAATACTCGAAAAACACCAAGAATCACGAAGTTGGCAAAATCCAAGCCCCGTTCCCACTTCTCGAAAAATTACGAAATTTACATCACCGGATTTCTTGTCTCGCCACGAGTCCGTACATATAAAATTCACAAGAATCGGAGTCCATTTGACCTCTCAAATCCCTAGTTTAACTCTCTTAGGTTTCAAGCCCTAACCTCCATTTTTAGCCTTAAATTCCTTGGATTTTCAGTGTTAATCCATGATTTTATACCATAATAACGTATTCTAAGTCCAAGAATCCATACCTGATGAAAGCCATCGAAACTCTCTTCAAAATCGCCCAAAACCCTCTTAGTCCGAAGTGGAAATGTTGTGTTCTTTAAAAAATTTGCGAAGGTTAAATTAAATGGTTCTGCCCAGTCCTTTTCGCTTCTGCGACAAATTTACCGCTTCTGCGGCCTTCCCACCACATCTGCGGTTTTCCTTAAGTCGCCCAGGACTGCTTCTGCGGTCCATAACCGCTTATGCGGTGACCGCTTATGCGGTGACCACTTATGCGGACCTTAGTCCGCTTCTGGGGAGAATGCCAAAGCCCCAAAAAAAACGCACCTGCGGAGCTTCTTCCGCTTCCGCGAAGCCGCATCTGCGGTCTGTTTTCTGCAGATGCGGAAACATCTGCTACAACAAAAACCAGCAAAATTTCCAACTTCAACTTCTCTCGTTCAACCACCCGAACTCATCCTGAGGCCCCCGGGACCTCGACCGAAAGCACCAACATAACCCAAAACACCATACGAACTTATTCCAATCATCAAAACACGTCAAACAACATTAAAATCATCAATTCACCACGGATTCAAGCCTAAGTTCCTTCAAAACTTCAGAAACACACATTTGATCAAAAATCCGACCAAACGACGTTCGAATGACCTGAAATTTTGACACACATCCAAAATCACCTAACGAAGCTACAACAACTCTCGGAATTCCATTCCGACCCTCGGATCAAAATCTCACACATCAACCGGAATTCGCCAAAATGCTAACTTCGCTAATTCAAGCCTAGTTCTACACCGGACCTCCAAAATCAATTCCGATCATGCTCCTAAGTCACAAATCATCCCCCGAAGCTAACCGAATTACCGAAATTCACATCCGAGCCCTCTAACTAGATAGTCAACTCCCGGTTGACTTTTTTAATACAAGCTTTCCTTTAAGAGACTAAGTGTCTCATTTCCCTAAAACCAATCCAACTCTACCCGATCACCTCAAATACTGATATTGAAACATAGAAAAATATAATATGGGGGAAACAGGGCGGTAACTCACGTGACGACGGGCTGGGTCGTCACATCCTCCCCAACTAAAACAAAAGCTCATCCTCGAGCGGGTCAAGAAACATACCTGAAGCCTCAAATAGGGAGGATATCTGCTCCGTATCTCCTGCTCGGTCTCCCAGGTAGCCTCTTCCACGGGCCGACCTCTCTACTGCACCTTCACAGAAGCTATATCCTTTGACCTCAATCTCCGAACCTGACGACCCAAAATAGCCACTGGCTCCAAATCATAGGTCAAATCATCGTCCAACTAAACTGTACTGAAGTCCAACACATGAGACGGGTCCCCAACATACTTCCGGAGCATAGATACATGAAATACCGGATGAACTCCCAACAGGCTGGGCGGCAAAGCAAGCATATAGGCCACCTCCCCAATCCTCCTAAGTATCTCAAAAGGCCCAATGAACCGTGGACTTAACTTCCCTTTCTTTCCAAATCTCATAACGCCCTTCATAGGTGAAACCTTCAACAAGACCTTCTCGTCCACCATATAAGATACATCTCGAACCTTCCTATCCGCGTAACTCTTCTGACACGATTGAGCTGTACGAAGTCTCTTTATTGTATCACCTTTACCTTATCTAAGGCATCCTGGACCAACTCTGTCCCTAATAGCCTAGCCTCGTCGGGCTCAAACCAACCAACCGGAGATCTACACCGCCTCCCATATAAGGCCTCATATGGTGCCATCTGAATGCTGGACTGATAGCTGTTGTTGTAGGCAAACTCTGCAAGTGGCAAGAAATCAGCCCAAGAACATCCGAAATCAATAAAACAGGCACACAACATGTCCTCTAATATTTGAATAGTACGCTCGGATTGCCCGTCTGTCTGAGGATGAAATGATGTGCTCAACTCTGCCTGTGTGCCCAACTCTCACTGAAAGGTCCTCCAAAACTGGGAAGTAAACTGAGTACCCCTATCTGAGATAATGGAAACTGGGACCCCATGCAACCGTACAATCTCCCGGATGAAAATCTCTGCTAACCGCTCCGAGGAATAGGTAGTACACACCGAAATGAAGTGCGCGGACTTGGTCAGTCGGTCCATAATCACCCAAATCGAATCAAACTTCCTCGCTGTCCGAGGGAGACCACTCAAAAAATCCATGGTAATCCTCTCCCACTTCCACTCGGGAATATCCATACGCTGAAGTACACCACCGGGCCTCTGCTCATATTTGACCTGCTAACAGTTGAGACACCGAGCTACATAACTCACAATATCCTTCTTCATTCTCCTCCACTCACAATATCCTTCTTCATTCTCCTCCACCAGTAATGCTATCTCAAATCCTGATACATCGGTCCATAATCACCCAAATCGAATCAAACTTCCTCGCTGTCCGAGGGAGACCACTCACAAAATCCATGGTAATCCTCTCCCACTTCCACTCGGGAATATCCATATGCTGAAGTACACCACCGGGCCTCTGATGCTCATATTTGACCTGCTAACAGTTGAGACACCGAGCTACATAACTCACAATATCCTTCTTCATTCTCCTCCACCAGTAATGCTGTCTTAAATCCTGATACATCTTCGCGGCACCTGGATGAATAGAATACCGCGAGTTGTGGGCCTCCTCCAATATCAACTCCCTAAGCCCATCTACATTGGGCATGCAGATCCGGCTCTGCATCCTCAACACACCATCACTATCAATAGTCACATCCCTGACATCATCATGCTGAACCCTGTCCTTAAGGACAAGCAAATGTGGATCATCATACTGGCGCTCTCTAATGCGGTCATACAAGGAAGACCGAGATACCACACAAGCCAACACCCGACTAGGCTCCGAAATATCTAGCCTCACCATCCGATTGG